>VYZW01007509.1:79435-128216 GCA_013401315.1 Balaeniceps rex | reverse complement strand
TTTCAAAAGAAAGAAAGTACCTTAATGCAGGTTGATTTTAATGCCAGTTAACTTGTCTTTCTCTACCGAGTATGTGAAAGACAGAAGTGCATGTAAAGTTGGTTATTGATGGGAAGGTATTTCAAAAAAAAAAAAGGAGGGGGGGCAAAGAAAAGGACTATGGCGCAGCACTGGTGAAGTGAACAAAGAGGAAGGGGGATTTTACAAATATATTCTGGGAATGGATAAAGTTATTCTAAAGGGCAATTAAGCTAAGTAAATAATGAGAAGTAGAATAAAAAAAATGCTGAAAATAACTGAATTGTTGAGCTCCTTGAAATGCCATGAACTTTTTTTATAGTTATGTAACCCAATGAAGCAAACATGAAGAAAAAAGTCTTTGAAAGCACCTCATAGCACTGCAAAAAGGTTGTAAAGAATTGGCAAGATTTAGGAAGAGAGAAAAGGAAATGATGCTGTTCAAAATGGTTTAAAAAGTAAATAAATCAAAAAAAGTATTAAGTTGACTGTTTTTTTTCTGTTGAAGCAGTGGAATGCTGTACACCTGCAGAAAACCTAAATATTTTTTCACAGGGGATCGGGTTGCTACGATGCTGGTCAGAACCAGAGAATTTTCTAGCACATTTGCGTAGCTGGGTAGTGTTATATTCAGATTAAGGCCATGGTATTCTTCTTGTCTGATGCTCTTCAGTATTAAATTCCTGGCTTTGAAGGCATGTCTTGAGGAGTAATGTACTTTCTTGTTTTAAGATCTAACTACAATTAATACAGACATACGTGCTGTTGCAGCACAGTGGTAAGAATCTTAATCTTGCAAAAAGGTTTATTTTACTATCAAAATTAGATTAGGCACAAAAGCAGTTTTGTAAAACTTTTTTTACATTTTTGATTGATTGAAGTTTTGGATGGTTTTTTTTCCTCTTCCCTTGCTTATTTCTACTGACTGTGGTGGTTTTGCTGCTTTATTTTCACCAGTGACATGGAAGTGCTGATGATAACGACTTTTAGGAGTTCTGCCCTAATTAGGATTTAGTGAATAACTGATTTTTGATGTTGTTTGTCAAACCACAAAGTAAATAACATCGATGGTGATAATAACATAACCCTGATTGAACATCTAGCTTTGGTCTGGCAAGGGAGAAAAAAAATATTTCAGTTGAATGTTTCATTGCTTTTCTTGTATCAAATAATAAAGGAAAACTCCAAGAGCACAGTAATGTCTCATTTGCTGTCGAAACTGTATGTGTATTTCTTATTTGTAAATACATCTGAAGCTTCTTGTTATCGTTCTAAGCCTCCAAATGAACGAAACCCTTCAGAGAGGAGCTAGACTGATATCTTTTGAAAGAGTTGCACTATTTAGGTTTGTTTCAAACCCAGTTTGTTCACTGAGACTTTTCCCACTAACTTTAATGAGCTTTGCTTTGAAGTGTTTATGCAAAGAATAAGTACCCCAAACTCTAGATTTGAGCAGCCTTCTGCATTAGCTGGATCCTGGAAAGGTCTGGCTGGGATTCTTGTAACCCTCATTAAAACTCAAAGGAAAGTTGGTTTGATTTCTTTCTGTCTTGGTGGAATTTATCCCTCGTCTGCATACTACTAAATCATCTCTGCCAGACATGACTCATCTTTAGGATTCATAAATTAGAAAGTGAAAATATCTCTCTGAGCCACAGAGTATTCAGTAGAAGCCATTTAAAAAAAAAAAAAAATCCATCAGAAGATCCCCTTGACAATCTCTCTGCAAACTCTTTATCCTAATGCAATGTCACTTGGGCATTTTCTAATTTAACCATCTATGTGGTATTGCTTCATGGAAATGCAAACATTTTTGGTATATGAGCTTAATATTTATTTGTAATACATTTGCTGAAATTGCTAACTCCAACTGGAGTAATGGATAGGGTTTCTGTAAACCACTCGCTTGTCAAGGCTTAGAGGGGGAAAAAGAGAATTTGCCAGCAGCCTTCATTGGTGGCATGCTTTAAAGTTCGGAAAAGCTAGCAGATATTCAGTTCTTGCCTTTTTCAAGATTTAGCTGCAGGTTCCTTACCTCATGCAAAAACTTCGTTATCTCCCACCTGCTCTCTGCAGAGGCCACTTTGTGAACTTCTCACATGTGAAGTACATGGAATATATACTCACGGAAGAAATAGTGTTGCAGTCAATGTACTGCGATGTCAATGTTACTGCTTGCCATTATCATTAAGAGAGTTGCAGTCTGACCCTAAATTAGCTGTAAATAAATTCTTCCTATCGGATACATTATTCCTATTTAGTAAATTTGCTTCCCCACATTTAATTATTCCTGAAATGTGCTTCAGTAATCAAACTAATTGAAAAAATGTTTAATCAAAACTTGATTATTTAAGTTGTGTTTCTACTTGCACTTGTTTGGGGGGATGAGATAAAAGATTATAAATGGATGTCATAACAGCCTATGGAAACACTAACTTCTCTGTGCTATCTTTTACAACCCATCTTTGCTGCTGAAATCCTGTTAAAAACACAACTACAAATCAAGTGACTGCTTTGTGCCTGGAAACCCTGGTCTCCATCATCCAGGCGAGACATTTTCCTGAACAAAGCAGGATCGTAGTGCAGATGCCATGCTCATGCAATGAAAAGAACCATGATCTATTACTTGTTTTTTAACTCTGCTGGGGGCTGTTTCAGTTAGATGTGATTGACCTGTTCAATGTATTGATGCCAATGCAGAGAGAGCATTAGATTGGTGGTTATAGGGTTGAAAAGTGGGGTTACAGGGTTGAAAAGTCCTCCTGGAAGGTGATGTTGACTTTGGTTCTGTTGTGCTTGGGCTGCTATTCAAGCTGAAGTTTATTCATCCACTTATTATGCATCTGCATCTCTTCAAAACAGCTTGTGTCACCACTTACAGACTTTCAGGTTTCTGTTTGTTTGCCCCTGACATCTTAAGCTAGAAGGCCAGAAACAGCTGACTTTTAGTTTGGTTTTAGACAGCTAAATAGCTGTAATCCACAGCAAAAGGTGGTGTTGTGCTGATTTTAATCAAGGCACTGTGATTATTTCTAAAATTTGAAACAGTCTGAAAAGGACTGTCTTGAAGTGTGTGTGTGTGAAACCTGTAATAATTCTATTTACCAGAGAGTAAAGTATAGCTTTTCACTTCTGGAGCCTTGCCTAGAAATAACTGTGAACATGAACTGAACTATTCTCAGCTGTACTCTTGTCCTCCCTAACTAGTGAATATGTATGTTACTGGTTGGTGTAAAGGGACAACTGTTGGACTAGTAAGATGAAGCAAGGAAGCTGGTGCTGGATGGTGAAGGGAAAGAGGGGCCAAACTGTGTGGCACCTCTTCATGCTTTTTTAGCTAGTGGTGTTAGTCTACTTTTTAATAAGCAATAGATTCACCTACATGTCTCTTTGACAAGGCAAACTGAAAGTGAGACAAGTTTCTTGGTTTTAGTGCTCCAACAGGTTTGGTCATTTCCATGCAGCAGCAGGAGATACCTTACAGCAGCAATGCTTTGTGCGTGGGTGGGGGTATGAGATGTGGAGCGTGCTGCTCCTCTGTGGAGCAAGCTCATGCCTACGTTGCTCCCACCACATAGCGTTTCTGCATACGTGGCTCAAAAATATAACAATTATTTTGTGCGTCTGTTTTTTCAAGTGTCTGAAATAGTGCGAGAACTATGTTGTTGCTTTAGAGGGATGTTTTTGTGCATGACACTGGTAATATGTGTGCGTACTCAAGGACATAGAGCAAAAGACTGGGAAGATGTGAGGATTGAAGGCCTGCTGGGAATGCTGTTGGAGGTCTGCAGAGAGCCGAAGCCAATGCATCCTTGTCCGGACTGGCTTTTGGGAACAGTCTCTAAAGTAAACCATCCTCAAAACCCAGGTCCAGGGTTTTGATTTGGAGGAAACTAGGTAGCTGTCTCCAAAAGAGAAGCCAGGAGCAAGCAGACACTTGTGCAATGTGTGGGAGACCAGCCCTTACCATAGCTGCTTTGGGAAGATGTCATTGAACTGCACAGCTCACTATATTTTCAGTTTAAAAAGTGTATTAGTAATTATTTATGGGTTGGTTTGTTTTTATAGGGAAAGCATCTAGATTTTTAAGCATCTAAAGCCAAAATGTTGATCTATATCACATCTGACTTGGAATTGTTGCCCAACTATTGCTAGGCTCATCTACAGAAACAAACCAATGTAAAAACTGGCAAAGGGAACAAAACCCACAGAAATGAGACTGGCAACAACCGCAAACAAACTTGCTTAGAAACCCTCTTCTAAATTCTAGCCTACTTGATGAACAAGAAGGCATCTCATAAAATGATAATAAAATGATCGTCTGCTGTAGTTGTAGAAAGGGCTCTGCGAAACCAGATATTCCTTTTTTGTTGGTTTTTGTTGTTCTCCCTGGGCTTTTCGAACCAGGTGGGGGTAGTGAACACCACCATGCACCACAGGGCAGATAACCAGCTGCATAAGGAGATTTCTAACCCAATCTTGGACTCTGGAGTATGATCTTTTATGGTAAGAACATACATAATTTGTCTGTAACTTCAATTGTCATGGTAGCCTTGGCAGCGCTGTCAGAGTGCACGTGCGTACGTTCTCTTTCCGCAAGCAGAAATAGTTTTATACCATCTTCACCCTCCAGAAGAGCGCACTGCCCATGTGGAGGGGTTCCCCTTTCCCCTTGCTGTACGCACATAACTCACACTAATGCCGGTGGCAATTGTGCACACCTGCTTGAGACCAGAGCCTGGTGAGCAGGGAACTTGTGCAACCACGTGGCAGTAGAATTAATAGGAACTACTCTATTTCTCTGAATCTCCTCCACACCAGGAAAGAGTCTGGCTGGTGTTTTTAAAGAGTAAATGAAAAATGTTTTTAAACAATGCCAGTAATGCAAAAATAAACAATGGTACAGCAATCCCTTTGCTGCAATACTTGAAGTAGGATAACTGCAACAACATGTAAAGCAGCCTACATGCTGGGGGGACGGTGCATTCAGATTAGGATTTTATCTAATGGATATGGTTTCTATCCATGGACTACATTAGGCATCTCATTCAATATGACTCAGCAACAAAATTTTAGATTATGGTTTTCAAAAAGCCTTTACAATCCCAATGGTTGTTCTTTTCCATAATCCATTTGGAGAGCATGTGCTGGTTTACACTGTACCGCTTGTGGTAAACCCCTGAACTGTGCGTTTGTAAAGCCCTGAACTGCACAGGTTGATATCCAAATACTAAGGAAGCTTATTAACGAGCGGAGGTGTGTGAAAAGCCTCTAGGATGTAAGACGGGAAGTCCCTTGTTGCTATTCCAGTATGCACTGCTGCCAGATTGGAGAACACATCGCATTCAAAGCATATTTTTTTTATTCAACTGAATTTGCAATTGGCCAGTGGAATAGGCACTCTGTTGATCCTTTTCAGAAGATACCATAGATTTTAGATACTAATCTGTAAACTTTTTCAAATTAACCACCAAACCACTACACCTTCTCTTACACTGAATAAAAGAAAGGTCTTCCTGTTTGTTCATTTGTGTGCTGTTCAAGTTTGGAATTTAAAAAAAGAAAAAGGGTGTATGAATATAGATGATTTTGTTTCCTACTCACACCAGTTTCCTTCTGAGATAAGGCTAGATTTTGCTTTTACTGTTGTCAGTCAGTGCATATTTCATCGGATAGTGTACCAACCTGACTTGAATGATGGTGGAGTTTGGTGGTATATCTTACTTCAGCTCACACATGATTAAATTATATTTCTTCCTGTCTGAATAAGCACTTATATTGGAACAAATTCATACTTAACTCAGAGTTAGGGAAGTGCACGTCAGTATTTCACTTGTGTCGCTTAGCTCAGTAAAATATCAGCTTTGAGGTAAAGATAGAAAATCATAAAAGTGGGAGGGGGGAATCAAACATTAACAGTATAGAAAAGCTGTTCTTTTCAAATACCACCTAATAATATGTATTGCACTCTCAAGTTATTGGAACATAGCTTGGTCAAAACAATGACTTCATGTACTTAAGAAAATCAAAGAAAATCTTTTTTCCCCACCCTTTTCTTTGGAAGACTATTTTCTAACTCCGTCAGGAACATCACAGACACATGATTAAATCTGGAATGCTTTGCCTGGCATTACATATTGCCTTCATAGGAAAGGTCCTGTCTCTGCTGCATCACTCCTGAAACCTAAAAGGCAGTCGGTACAACTCCTTCTCAAGTATTCTTTGTGTCATGCTCAGCGAGGCACCAAGAGCACCTGTCTGTGCTGCAGGACCTGTCCAGGGAGGGATATGGCCCTTTCTTGGGGGAAGCAATTGGACCTGGCTGGGGCAAACCTCCTGCAGGGTGGGCACAAGCAGCTGGCAGTGTTAGAGCTCCCACAAGAAAAATGCTCCAGCACCTCCGAGGTTGGTCCTCCTTGGGAGGTGCCTGGAGAGCCCAGGCTAATGAATTATAAAGAGTGTAATAAATGGTGGCATAGGCCTATCTGATTTCATTTGGAGTTCAATAATAGCCCTTAAAATAATTTTTAGACTAATTGAAGATCTACCCTTCCCCATAGCCTCAGCCTGTCTTTGGAAAGAACATTTGGATGTAATCATTTAAAAGATCCAAAGGCTGAAATTTCTGATGAACAACCGTGAGCTTGTGGCTTCTTGCTTATTTGCTGTCAGTAAGAAAGAAAAACCTGAAATCAGGGAAAAGGTGATTTGTAGGGGAGGAAGTCAGGGTGGCCTGAGCATGCTCACAGGCTTGGACATGGAACAGGTGATTAACTGAGGAACTGGAGCTATTCTAAGCATCTCTTGTGGAGTAAGAGCACACACTGCTACAGACTACTGCACTGCCTAAATCTGAGGAAATCTTCAGATCAGTGAAAGACGCACAGGTGTTGATCAAAGTCTAATAAAGCTAAGGATAAATTCCAGCAGCATCCCAAGACAGTGATGAGCTAAGTTATGCTTAAGGAAACTATGGGAAGAAAAGCCAGCCTGAGAGAACTGCAGGTAATGGAGAGGCAGGATAAAGAACAGTGATTTTTTTTTTTTTTTTTTTTTTAATTCTCAAATTAGGTGTCACGTGTACGGTACAGAAAAATTCCTAATAGAAATGTCCCATTTCTTTAAGCCCACTGAATCTTTGACTCTTAGCTCCCCAGCCAAAATTTTCACCTAATTATATAATACCAAAATCTATATTTAGGTCTCTAAATAAAAGTGACCTGGATTTGAGAGTTAGCTCCACCTAAATCTGCAGAGAAGTCAAGGAGTACTGCAATTTAAAACCACTGAAAAATAGTTCACCTGGCAAGACACAAGACATTTATCTTGTGAGTAGTATAGCTTGTTTGGGTGGAACAGGAAGAAGGGAGGACAATGGCAAAAAAATAATTGATATATGGGGGTTTTTTGTTGTTGTTCTTGTCCTTCCTCCTTCCACCTCTAGGCTGCTGTCTTAAATAGCACCAGACTTGTTCACAGGCAAGAGAACTGTGACTTCAAAGTATAGCATTTGCAGTCAGGTAGCTTTCCTCCTTGATCCTTGGTAAGCCCAATCACACCTATGCACCCACCTACATCACGTTGTCATATAGAATCATAGAATCATTAAGGTTGGAAAAGACCTCTAGGATCATCTAGTTCAACCGTCAACCCAACACCATCATGCCTACTAAACCATGTCCCAAAGTGCCACGTCTACACATTTTTTAACACCTCCAGGGATGGTGACTCCACCACCTCTCTGGGCAGCCTGTTCCAATGCTTGGCCACTCTTTCAGTAAAGAATTTTTTCCTAATATCCAATCTAAGCCTCCCCTGACGCAACTTGAGGCCATTTCCTCTCATCCTATGTATGTGTGCATGTGTATATTAGCACAGTGCAGTTCAGACCGCTTTATTAGTTGAGAGACAACATTGTGTGATAGCTCTGCAAATCATCCTTAAAGTCTGTGGCACTTTTGGTTAAACCAAAACATATATGTGTGTGTTTATACATATGTAGGTTGTTTATATGTGCACATATACATACATATATATAGTTTATGGCTCATGTAATGTTGACAGAGAAAGAAATGCAGCACTGAGCACAGCAAAAATGATCATTAGAAGGCTGTGTACTACTTGGGGTATTTTTTAGCTGCACAAAACTGCTTTTTAAGAGCCAGTGGTGGGGGAATGATATCAGGCCTGAGCGCTGGGGTTTCCATTGAGCTATATCAGGACTGCCTGAGGAGCCAAGCTTATGGAAAAAAGGAAAAGTGGAATAGGATCACACAGCTTTCTCTACCCTCGCTGGTTTCTTTCAGTCTCAGTTAGACAAGTCAGCGCACTCTTCTCTCATGGGGACCCGGCTTTAGGTTGGGAAACAGTATGGAGCTGAAATTAATGCTTTTTCCAGTAACTTGTTGCATACAGTTGTAGTTAGAAATTAGCAGAAGACATTTTGCTCCTTTCCTCTTAAACTGCTTGCTACCTCTGCACAAGTGGTCTTGATTTTTATTTCCCAAACAAGATCAAAGAAAACTGGTTGACTTCCCTTCCTCGCTCCCTCCTCCCCGTTAGCATGTCCAAAAAATAGCAAAAGAAGGTACCTACAGGATTCAGGAGAATGGTGAGGAAGAGTTCACCTCCTCGGATACTTTTGTCCAGCTCCTGAGGACCCCCAGGATATTCCTTGTAAAAAATAGTGTGAGTGAAAAGGCCACAGGTCTGTCGAGGGAGCACCTGAGAACAAAATAACAGCACTGTTGTGACATTAACTTCTTTCTGCAAACTTACCGTGGTACAGCCACCTAAATCCCGCCAGCAACTCAAAGAAACAAAACTGCAACCCTTTCTGCCTCTATGCTCTGGAGTGTTTATTTATGGGCTCCTTTGTGCCTTCTGTACTCTCATGGTAAGCAAGTGCGGTCCTGCAGATGTGGAGATTTCCAGATGCCAGCTCTGAAAAGCTGCAACACACATGTGCTGAGCTTTCATGCAGACTGTTTTATTCAGCTCATACACTCATAATAAGTGTTTGTTTCCTGGCATTTGGAAGAGGAAGAAAACAAAAAGCCAGACCTCTCTTCCCTTAGCAAGGTTAGTTTATTAGCAGATAAATAGTGCTTCCTGGCCATCTTTGCTATCTCAGGCAATTAATCTTACTGTTCTTGAGACATTGAACTGAATTTGTATTCAAGGCTGCAGACTGCAAAAGACCTGTTACTTCATACTTTCCTCAGTCCTGAAAACCATACTGAACCCCTCATTCGTGTTGGTGACGTGTACGGGACTGGTGGGATGCTTGCATGAGACTAGCCTGAGGTCAGCTCCCTCTCCTGTCATAAATCAAGAGGCTGCATGTCAGAAACAAGCCGTCTGGCAGCTGTGGGAAAACAAACTCATCTTGGAGAACTAGGTGGTTTAGTTACGTTATTAGCTAGGTACTATCAAAGGGCTCCGGTAAAGTAAAGACAACAACTGTCAGGGCTTATGGGTATTGCCTAATCCATGCAGAGACATCATTAACCTGGGGAAGGCTTTTTGTTTCCCTCCAGTCAGTGTTTTTGCTTTTCTACTCAGTTAAAACAACAAATAAAAGCTACATTCAGTGGAGCATTTTAACACATGTGTAAAAGCACGGCTGAATTTGAGTCTATTCCAGTGGTAATTGGACTCTATGCAGTAAGTTCTTGGTTTTGGTTAAGATGTTTCTTTTGTCTTGTTTAGGGGATCAAAATTTTGACTTTATATGCATAGGCTATATTCAAATCACCTGGGACTTTAAAGCATCCCAGGACCTGCCCTTGAAATAATTCTAACTTCACTTATGCATATTCAATTTTTGTGTTTCACCTATCTATAAGCCTGCAGCTAGCTGGTAAGACAGGCCAAATAATTTTATACATTTTCCTGCCCTTCAGGTAGTTGGAAGTGCGTATGTGAGGAACCTTCTCTCTCCTCGTGCAAATGCATGGTCTGGAAGAGTCAGGCATGTGTCCAGTCCCTGGCTCTGGGAGTTTCAGAAGCAAAGCTCAGAACAAAACTTCAGCCTCAGAAAAGTGTCATAGTTGCTGGAGGAGATTACTTACACCTGCTCACCTTCCCAGGTGGTGGATTTCTAATCCTTTCATGCATAAAGATGAACCAGAGCTTGAAACATAGGTCTTAGGCAGTTTAATGAATTTCAAAGTATGCATTTATAACTCAGTTGATAGTTGATGGGACTACAAGTACATTTAGTTTCTGAGGATTACATTTGCAGTTGCTTGAGTTTGTGTGAGATTTTTTTTTTTTAAACTGGCTGCATAACAAATGCACTATTTTGGCATCCTTACAAATCCTCAGTCACAGAGAATTTTAATGATTGCTGTAAAACTTGAAGCATTTGGTAAAAATAGCATACTTTTGAGTCACTTAAAGTACTATTGCTATGAAGCATGGAAATGCAGTGTACCATGATGCCATTGTGGATGAAGCCCCGTCTGTACCGTGCAGGCTTCAGGTGTGGGTATTCTTCTGTGCTGGTCACTCGGATGTGCCAGACCTTCTTCCAGGCCTCGTACAGCTGGATGTGAACTGGGTAGACCCCGGAGTGGTGCGGAGCCACTGCGTACCCCATGCCAGTCGGTATGCCATGCTCCTGCGACACAGCAGAGGGAGGAATATATTTAGGAACAGAAAAAGAACATGTAATTATTCAAGGCTTATTTTTCCTGCAGACAGCAGCATTGGAGAAGCTGTTGTCCTTGGACAGACTTGTATCTATTTGTATGTAGCACAAGCTAAAAATGGGAGGGAGATGAGGGGAACTGGAATTACAGTTTGGTAACTGCAGAGTGATAAATAATCCTCTTGGATTATGTTGTGTTACTGTTATATGGAATAGATTTGCCTGCCTGTTCTTTACATATTGTGTGTATTTTAATATGCATCCTACCTGTTTGGTTCTTTTTAAAGGTAATCCAGTAAGCTGATGCTGCTTGTTTACTAAACTATCAAACAGCATTAGAGCAGTAAACAGATGGAAAAAACTGTTGCAGTGACATATGTGGGATTTTTTGTTTCCTATTTCCAGAATAAGAGCAAGATTCCTTCCTGATTTTAAAAATAAATAAATAAATATCCCCCATAGCTTCTGAATCTGCTTATATATTTTCCATGTTATTAAGGTAGTAGCAAAAAAGCTGGACTTTGACGGACATCTTTTTTTCATAAATATTTATTTAGCTCCATTTCTATGAGGAAATATGTACCTTTTCATGAATATAGTCTATAGGTTATCTTGAAAATATCTTCCGCTGGCACAATGAGGTAGCTAATGTGCAGGCAGAAGGAATTAAGGAAGAAGCTTAACTGTGAGCATGCTGGGCATGTTCCCTTCACTCCTGATGCTCTCCTGCCTTTGTTCTGCTCCTCATCCCTACCGCTCCTGGCTTAACGTGGGCTGTCTGAAAACCCCATCTGATGCCAAGGCCTGATGAACATATCCTGGTCTACAGATGTGGTTAAAACAGCAAATTATTTGAAGTGTAAGCTATACATGTGAAAATGAGGTAATTAGTTTTATTGGTCTGAGTGACTACTCAGAAATGCATCCAGTGTTTATCATCAGCTACTGGCAGAAAGAAAGGCTGTGCTCTGCCTCTTCTCCTGCTGAGGCTCATTTCCAGCCGGTCCAGTAAAAGCCCTTTTCAACTCTCCCATGGCATCTCCAGGTTGCAGGGTGTCCCACCGCTGTGGCTCTCGCCAGATCCCTTTCTGCACTCTGCGTGTTTACTGAATTCATTTTACTCCCGGTACTACAGGATACATCAGCTGTTTTCTGCTCATATAAAATTGATGTTCAGAGGGAAACGGCTAAAATGTGAGATGATNATGTTTTTTTTTTTTTTTTTTTTGGTCCTCCCTCTTGCCCACATTATCCAAGAACTGTTGATTACTTTAATTCCAGGAACAGCAGGTTCTGCTGGGCATCTTCAAGTACTTTTCAAAGAAAGGCTTTTGGTTCATTGACAAAAAATCAGTTAAATCTGTGGGGAACACTTGTTCATACATCACATAATGCAACCACTTAAAATTATCCATTCCTTATTAGTAAAGATCTTAGGTTACTGACTGATCTTGGAAAAAAAGAAACCTAGACTCGCTATTTTGTAATTTACTGAGAGCAAAATGTAATTTCTGCTTATTAACGTTGTTACCTACCTGAAAGGCATGAGTCAGTTTAAGGGTGAAATGAGGAATAGCTCTATAATGAAGTGTTAAATCACTCTTTTCTCTATTTTTTTGCCATGAACATGTATCAAGGAAAAAGCTATATCTAAAGGTTTCTGAAAAATCTGGCCATTTATTACTCTGCCTGAGTAGTCTACGATGCTCACGCTGTCAAATATACTGTGTTAACTTAAATATACTGTATTAACTTGAATCTACAAACCTTCACCAAACCTGTGTTAGGGAGTATACAGACACGTAAGTGTAAGGCAAATGTGTCCTGAGCTAGATAATGAACACTGCTCTGAATGATATGTTCAAAAGTAGGTATCTGGATGAATACATGCAAAATCCTGTTTATCTACTTACTATTTGCTGCTGGCATTGCTATAGCAACAGAATGGTGAAATGGTAATCTGCCACTCACAAATAAAATAAGGCAGCTTTTCATAAGTTCTCAATATAAAAAGCTAATTAGCCTCTGAATAAAACCTGCACACTACATAGTTCATCACACAAACACACGGCAGTCACTCAGATACCCAATATGACTTTAAGAAGAAACAACTAACAAATGATCAGATTTTCTTTGGTCAGTTCCATGTTCAGTTTACTTGTGTAAATTAAATATTGTATGTCCTTTTTTAGTGATTTCTGTTGTTCTGTTTCCTTTTTTCCTCTCATTTTGTTATTAAATTTAGTTTGGGATTGGGAAATAATGTGTGAAAGGAGGAGTATATACTTGAATCTAAGCTATTCGACAAAATGGGAGATGCCTGTAGTGAGTATATTTTCTTATAGATTCTCAGGAACAATTTCCTATAAGATTTTATTGGGTTATTTTTACATTCCCGACTTTCATTGATTTTTTCATTTCAAAATTTGTTCAAAAACTTTATGCATGTGTTTGTCTAGTTTGGAAAAATTCTGGCCCTTTTTAGCAGTGAGCACAGCAGCATTACATTCCTTTGCATGCTTAAGCTGGGACCCTAGAGCCATTAATTTTGGACAGGTTAAATTTGTATTCCTATTTTACTTGTACATAAGAGACTTTAAATTCTAATTTAAACGACAGCGTAAGCTGAAGTTGCAGCAGTGGCTGAGTTCAATATTAAAGGAGAATCACTGTTATAACCTGTGAGATGGGGGAAGACGATTAAAGCAGTTGTTGCATTTTTTTGGCAGAAAATTCCCTGAATTGTCGCTACTTCCCATGTGTTGGTTTGCACCATAGAGCGGTCTTGGGAGCACGCGACCTACCTCGTTTTAAGGGCTAGACCAGGCTATAGGATGCTCTCCAGGAGCACACCTCATGTCTTCCAGGCACCAGTGAGCCCGTGGTATGTGGATCAGACTACTACCAGCTCAAAATAACCCTCCCTCTGATACCTACATCTGGCCAGTGGCAGCCGCTTCATGTGGCAGAGCCCAAGGAGTCTCTGTCTCATGCTCGTGCCAATGCACCCAAGCCAGAGCGATGGGAATTGGAAACTCATAGTCCTGCCAATGCAGCCTGGCTCGTCTGCGCACCCTCCAAAGTTACCTTGCCCAGAGCCCATGCGTAGGACAGGTACTTTTACGGGTGATCTGAAAGGCTGAGGCAACCTGCCAGGGCTGCTTATCTCTCTCAATTATCAGCTTTGTTCAAGCAAGTGAAGAGTTGCTTGAAACTCCTAACCTCTTTGACCTTCCTATTTGTACAGAAATGAGCTGTGTTTGCCATTAGTCAGCATGTGCTGTGTGTGTTCTTATTCTGCATTTGCAAAAAACCCCTCTGCTAAAGAAAGTGGCAGGTGATGCAGAATGAGCACTGCTCTCCAGAAGGAGGTATAGTCTCAACAAGTAAGTTTGCATTCCTATAGCAGTTTTCTGTGAGCAGATGTTGGAAATTTGAATAAAAACCGGCATCTGGAAGATTGACTGTTTATATTAGCAGAATCTTGTCTGACATAAAAAAAACCCCAGTTTTCAATTGCACCAAATATTACGTATCCTTGTTAAAATGCAGCAAGAAATAAAACAAAACAAAACCTAAAACTGTTATAACACATCTGGCATTCTGGTTTTTAAAGACTACTGGTGATTTGTTTTACAGGAACATCTAGTATTGTCCATTGTCAGAGAAAGAATAAAAAAGCAACCTTTTAATTTATTGAATCTTATGTCTACTGTAGATCTTTTCACACAGTCAGTTGAATTGTGCATTCCCTTTGGTGTAAAGACTTGTTATTAGATGAAAAAGTTAACAGTACAACCTCAGATAAGTTTGCTAAACTTTTTGACTTTGTCCAACAGTAGGTGATAGAGTAATTGTAGTACTTTTTAAGATGTTACCTTCCAAAGTTAAAAGATTTACATAAGCTTTGCGTATTTTTAGTACTGGGATATATTTCTAATACTGCTGCACATGGGTGAGATTTCCTATAAGAGATTATATGTTACTGTGTCAGTTTAAAATACTTTAGTAGAGTTTCTCTTATTTGGTAAATGAATTTGCTACTTTCTTGCTTGTCAGCAGTCACAAAAATGTTGCATTGTATTTTATCCTTTATGGACATGTGATTTTTGTTCTCAAGGTTTATGTTTCTGGATAATTTTTACTTAGTAAATATTTCAGTTTCAATTACTTTTAGTTCAATTCTAAACTTGAAAAATCTGCTTAAAAGCCCTCTAGATAAACTAGACGGTTCAGCAAATGAGAGGTGATTGTTATTGAGATATAGGGGCTCTGTGTGTTGGTATTTGCTTTCACCGTTGTTTTTTCATCTCTGTGGTGTGCTTCGCTGCCTGTGGCTGTACAATGCGCCAAGCAGAGAGTACAAGGGGTCCTAACAAAGCAGGTTTTCTGGTGTTGGTGACAGATCCAGGGTTGACAGGGACATGGGAAAAGCCAGTTTTTCACCAGTCTTACACAGGAGTCTCCCAGATATCACTACGACTCCTGTTCTAGGCATGCTTTGTACCATAGAAGACTACCAAGAGGCAGAGAAGATTTTGGGGAGTTAAGATCTTGGGTTTCTGAGGATGTGAAATGAAGAAAGGCAGTCCAGCACTGAGGCACCTATGAGTGACTAGGAAACTCATAGACTCTGCATGTGTGTGGTACCAAATAAAGCTGAGAAAGTAGAGGCAATCTCAGAGATGTGTTGTCAAAGCACACTCCTGATACAGGCAAAAGCACTAATGAAGAAGGACTATTTCGGAAGGACCTTAAGGTTAGGCAGAATAAATCTCATCCTGTCTGCACAGGACAATGTTATCCTATATATGCAAACCATTTACAGAACATTTTTAGAGGCAATCTCTAGTGGGCATCTCTCCTTCCCAACATTAACTACAGATATTAATAATGGGACAAATTAGGCTCTCTTTTCATCACATGTAGATACTTTGCCTTTGATGTGTGGTCACTGGTCTTTATATTCTTGGTATTTAATTGGTATATTAAAAGCTTATGGTTTCTTTGTGGTTTGGGCAGCTCAAAAGTTTTAGGCAGAGGAAGTGCTAATGTGCATCTGTAGTTGGTTTGTAAACCAGAGATTGAAGCCAAGCAGTGTTACTAGACAGGCTCTGAATTGATTTGTTTGTTATACGTGTATCTCTGAATCAATTTGCTTGTTTTGTATACGTCTCTCTCTCACTACTTCATATCAGATCACAGCTACCTTTTTACAGCCGATGATAGTTTTTGCCCTCTCTCTACTGTGCTTTGGGCACATGTGCTCACAAATGAGCACAGAAGATAATCGCTGAGCAAACAAATAGAGGGACAAAATAAAGAGCTACAGGCTTTGGATTAAATATATTCTACTTGGTTTTGTCAGATAAGGATGTACAAAAGGGGGGAGGAAGGATATCTTGTGATTAAAGGATGGCAGTGAAAACTTGGTTCATTTTATTTTTGGAATATGTATTATCAGAGACTTCTGCTTGCACAATTTGTTTACCTCTTTGTGTATCAATTGCATTGCCTATAAACAAGGAGAATAATACTTGAGATATTATCAGTTTGCAAAATTTCATCCAAGGCTTAATCCATTTAGTGTCCTTAAAGGATTCTGGGATCCTTTGATAGAAAAGGAAAAAGAAAAAAAAGAACAACAAACAACAACAACAACAAAACCACCCCCCACCCCCCCCAAAAAAAAAAACCCAAACCAACCCAAACCACAAAACATGATCAAGTCAAACCCAACTGATAATCAAAATAAATGTCATTTGCCATTTCCTTAGCCAGGCTCTGAAGCATACCATCCATATTTATGTAAATAAGACAACATTGGGATAGCAAAGTTCTGGGTAGTCTGCAACTTATTTTACCACAGTTAAAATCTCTGGCTCTTGTTCCTCTGAGGCTGAGGACATAGTGAGTGCTTGAGAAGAGATCTGGCAGCAAGGACTGTGGGAATAGTGCTATGAATGGGGGCAGCTGTGGGGCCCATCGCTCAGACACCAGTGGACAAGGATTTTGCCAGGCAGAACTTCCCATGCTGCCTGCCAGATCCAGAGCAGTGGGGCAATAACATTTATGAAAGAAGCAAGAAAGTCTCTTCCTCTCACCAACTAGGCATGAAACAGTAGAAATTATAAATATCTCAGTGACATATAAATATAAAAATTTGGAGGGCTCCTGGTTCACAAGCAATTCACATGTATGGGAATCCTTTAAAGACTGTTGGTTTTACTAAGCCCCAGATACACAGAGGTATACATATCTGCACTGAAATCAAGGCAATTAGATACCTAATTAGCAATTAGTTGTATGTGTACAAAACTGTTTAGATATCCGATTTTCTACATGTATTTTGTGATACAGCTGTTTGAGGCAGGCTGCAGTTGTAAGCTCCCATTCTATAGAGCATCATTAAGAGGTATGGATATATCTGTGTAAAACAGAACAAGGTTTTTATCTAGTTGCCAGCTGTAGCACCTGTATTTCTTGCCTGTATTCAGCAGACTGTATGTGTACTTGAGCTCCTGCAAACCAGAGATTATGCACAAGAGCCAATAAAAATTATGCTTATGTACATTTATAGCTCTATGTGATAATATCCATGAAATACTGTTTCAGGCACACTGGCTTGTGTTTATTAAGCTTGACTTTAATCCACAATACTCAAGAGAAGGACATTCCTTTCATGAAACCTTTTCTCCCAGTGAACAACGTCAATCCCAAGCCTGATACTCTCTTGCGTGGAGAAACTGCTGACTGTGATGGGATTTGGGTGCAGGTTTCCAGATAGTGTGATCTTTTAGCTTGCTTCTAAAATGATAAAGTCAGGAGGAGCCAACAGGTCTTAATGAACAGAATTTTTGTTGTGGTATTTGAGATCTTAAAGCAACCTTGACTCTTCTCTGATATACTGATGTGCTCTCCCATCCTGAAGACCCTGTTACCTTCTTACCCATGTTTAAAAAAAATGAACGAAGAAATACCATATTAGGTGAAAAATGAATGTGATCATACTTCCAAATAATTATTGTGGCTTTCCATGCAGAAACTGACACAAAGTGTCATCTCTACCTGCAGGTAAAACAGGAGGTGGGGAGATATGGTCGATAAATGGGAAATGCAAGAGAAAATGGCATCAGCATCAAGCCGTGTTCCCCTGAGTATACTACTAAATAAAGATACTAGAGCACAAATAAAACATGTATAACATTAGGCAGATTTTCTATGTATTGTTCTAGATCTCTAATCTAAATTTGGATCCATGCTGTGAAGTCAAAGAATAACGAAAAGGGGTTTGCTTTAACTTTGGAGGACTTACAGAAGTGCAGCTGTAGAACAGGGAGTTCCTTTCCCGAGTAAGATATGGTGCTGAGGATGAGAAAGCAGGGGAGGATACAAAACTACTCTGAAGTCATGGCTGGGACCTCTCTGATAGCTATCAGGAAGGTTGTCATATCAGGAAGATAAATTTCTCCCACAGAGAGGATTTCACAGGAAGCCTTTTGAAAAGAAATGTTCTCCTAAGTAAATTGTACAGCTCATATAGATTCAAGGTTAAGAGGTTGGTACAACCCCTGTCCAAATGTTAGCAGGAAATAAAACTGTAATAACAGCAGCCTTTCACTGACATCAGCTCCTTATTTATAGGCACCCTAAGGAGTCTCTACCCTTCAGTGATGATAGGGACATGGGCTTTATCTTTCTGTAGCTGAAGTTGCAAACAGATTCTATTACAAGCCCTGTTTTCAGGCTGTGCTATAGATTTTACTCCTAAAGGTGGTTTGACCTAGAGGATTTCATGTTTCCGGAAAATATTAGGAGAATTTCCACATAGGTTTAAAGATGAACGGACCATGTATTTTTGAGATACAGATTATTTAAAAAATTAAGATTTCATTTAAAAAATCAACTATATTTGGGTCTCTGGGCCAGGCTACACAAAAGGCACAAACAGGCCATGCCAGGAGTGAAGGCTGACAGTAAAGCAGAACTGTAGAAAGAAAAAGAAGCCATCCAAAATGCCTCTGTACTAACACCCTGCCAAGCAGGAGATGGGAAGGGGGGAAGCCTGGCAAGAAGAGTAAACAGTTAAGCCATTTTTAATGAATTTTCTTCAAAAGTTGTTAGGAAAATATTTTTGTAAACAAGGGAATAACTTGCTTCCAACTGCTTGTTCAGGCGCCTGCCTCTGCCGGTTTCCTGATGCGCCTTGGCTCATGTGCAGGATGGGAGGAAGGGGCAGCTGCTGGCTGGCCTTTCGGAGCTGCGAAGGGCTGAGACTTGTGTTCCCTGAGCAGCAGAGAAAGCCCCACTGTGTCACTCTGCTCTTTTGAGTGGCTCTGGTTGCTTGGCAGTTCTGCACCTTGTCAAAGACCACACAGTGTCTTTTCCAAAGCGAGCATTTATAGATTTCAGGTTTTCTTTGTCCTGCTCACTAAGCAAGTAGAATTACTCTGAAAGGACTCTAAATGGTTTCCACCTGACCTCAGAGTACAAGTGCTCTGAGCAATGCTAGGAGGATAGCTCTTGTAAGTTAACAACACAAATGAGGAAAAATGAAACATTATCTTTAAAAGCAACAGGTTAGCTATGTAAAAAGCGTATTTTCAAGCAGGTCATCTAAAAAAACCACAGTAAAATCCGGCAGCTTCACTTATTTGCTTCATTATCTTCAAGATTTCTCAGAAACCATACACAACATTTAGGCTTCACTGCAACTTTCTCCCTGCCCTATTGAGGATGTTTGCACCACACTTCAGGAAGCTGATAACCTGTGTGTAAACCCCTTCCTAAAGCTTAAAAGGCCAGCCGATATCTGCCGAGATTTCACTGCTGCTGATCCCTATGGTCTTGCAAGGTTGCTTGGGTAAAGGGCTGCTACCTCCCCAGAAAGCCCGTGTTAGTGAAAAAGGCCAAGACAGAATTCAGCCCAAGTTTGAAGTCACAGAAAGCTTTTTTTTTGGGCTCAGTTTCCAATCTTGCTGCCTTATTTGCATATCTATGTAAATATATATATACACAATATAGATAAACATAAAAACATCTTGGAAAGCACAGCTATAATATGTAAAGGTATCCTAGTGAACCTTTTGGTAACTTTTACTCACTATTGCAAATTCTTTGTTGAGGATCATCTGCTCCACCAGCGACGACTCATTGTGGAAGAGGTGAGGCTGCATGTGACTCCACATATGGGGAAACCACCAAAACTCATCCACAGATCTCAAGAGCAGATCATCGCCTTCATCTTCCTCTTCAGTCCCTGTAAAAGAAAGAAAGGAAAAAAAAAAAAAAAGGTAATAGAAAAGCAACAGCAGAAAATGCCCATAATTGTTTTTTAAACACAGAAGAAGCTGCCATAAAACCTAATGTCCTCGGCCTGGATATCTTGCTGTGCTGCAGACAGGCTCTACCATATCACAAAAGGAGTGAGGTGAGTTACCATGGATGGTATCTATCCCTTTCTATTCCTGGCATGGTGTTAACTGACAGTAATTCCAACAAGAATTAGTTTTCAAGGGCTGATTGTTGTGCTATGTAATGCACTAGGAGTATTTTGAAGTTCAGGCTCCCTATGAAGGTGGAGATTGGATGGACTTGTACCCATCTGCTTTGGTCCTGCCAGACACTGCATGGTTGTAGGTGGCCAAGGTGGCATCACAGAGAACTGTGTGCCAGAGTCTTGCCACCCCACCCTTGTAGCTACCTCATTATTAGCCTCGGTAAATTGAAATCTGATAATTGCTGGTAGAGTGTGAAACAAGTTTGCAATAGTTTCAAAATTAGGTGGAAAACATGAAGCTGTAATGACAAACTGTTTCCAAACGTTGTTTCCTATGGTTCAGTATTCAATTTTTGCCAGGTTTAATCTCGATGTAAAAACAATAAAAACTCCTGTGTTAGTGAAGAGTATCTGCTTCAGGCAGAAGCCAGCATGTGTGGTTATAACAAAGAAAACCTTCAATTTGAGAAATGATACAATGCTGCTTCCACCATCTGCAGACATATGTCTGCAGTGCTTTTTCAAATTGGGAAGGCAAAGTTAAATTTCATAACTTCACCCTCAAATTACTCAACAATATTCAGTTTATTAGCAGCCTTCCTTCTTGTTCCTTTACCATTTAAATGCTTTTATTTACCTTCAAAGAAATAATTGTCAAAATCAATCTACTGATTCAAACATAGATATCTTTTCTTCTTACAAGCCTTTCAATGTTTTGCAAAACTCATTGGAAGAAAATGCTCCACGGATGTCACTGTTTACTTTTGTGGCATGAGGCAGGAACATACAGAGATGGCTGTTTGGTGCATGCACCTTCAGCTCTTTATTTTTCACTTCTGCAGTGTTTTTTTGAAGAATGGTACTACACAAGGAGAGCATTCCTTTGAAACTTTCTCCTGGTGTCACTGAATTGCTCTGCTCCCCTCTTTGCAGCACTCTACAAGTTCTAAGAAAGTTGCTCCTGCTGATGGGAGCGCTGCTGGAAAAAGAAAAACAACCTTGTTTTCTGAGTAGTTCCTTATTGAAAAGAGAGGACTGATGGCTGCTCTTTCATGCAAAACTTCTGTATGCTGCATCTGTGAGTGACTGCTCTCTTGTTTTTTGGGGTATGTGGTTCACTTGCAGTCACCCAGGCACATGCAAGGGAAATGTGATTGGGGGAAGAAACTTAACATAGGCTTTCAAAATAGGACAGAAGAGAAAGGGATAGGAGTTTGTAAAGCCATTGAAGATCTCTTTGGTAACCCAAAGGTAGAAAACTGAAGGTAGGGATGAAGAGGAAAAAAGTGGATATTTGAAATGTATAAAGAACTACAATCATTTGACATAGAATTTAGGTCAAAGTATAATTTAGTGTCTTATTAACATTTGAAATAGAGTATGGCTTTTGAAATAATTTCATTATTAAAAACTATATTTTGAAGTCCTACTGATTTCTTTGAAAATTTAGATACAACTAATCAAACTTTGCACTTTTTTTACCGTAGCAAAAATCAAACAAGATAAAGCATAACACTTTGCAGTTTAAAAAAAAACAACCCCACCCTGTAATGGCAGAGCTGAAACAGAAAGATTGGAAGTTTAACATTTGGTGATGGTGTTGCTTTTGAGGATCATTTTCTTTACAAGCCTTTAAAAAGAGTGTCGTTTGAGTTTATAAGTTCTTAAGTAGCATTATTTGCAAGAAAATTAATGCAAAGGTTTGATGGAGTATTTGTTGAGTGCTTCTACTGTTTAAATACTTTTGCCCAATCCCTTATTCAGAGTATTGCAGGCAAAACAAGCGATTTTGAGGTTTTAATTTCTTGTACAGTCAACATTCTTTATGTAACTTTCTATCTTCATTTTAACGTGAAATCTGAAAAATGCTGTAGAGCTACAATCAAGGAGGTGAACATATATCTGCTTTGAGATGAGTATGCACTTTACACAGGTAGGTAATAATTCAAAATTTGTTTGTGCATAATAAATAATCTCATATTTTAAAACTACAACCATAACTTAGTGGTCTCTTTTGAGCTCAACACTGAAACTAAGTTTGAAGTTGCTATCAATAATCTTATAAATCTTAAATGCAAATCCTGAGAACATCTTAATTTCTGTTGCCACAGCATGAACAAGTAGAAAGTGTTTACTAAAACTGCATAACTAATAGGGTCCACTACTCAGTTTTTTGCTAATAGCATTACGTCTACAGTGCATAGTTTACCAGTGCCACAGGAGGCAACGGTGGTGGTGAGATGATGAGCAGTGAGGCTGATGTGTCAGCTATTGTACTTGTGCACAGGCATACCAACTAGAATTGGTATTTGTAGTACAGATGTCAGCAACATCTTTTGATGAAAATGTATAACTGTTTAATCTGCCAACACATTCCCACACTCATCTCCCTCCTGTAGTTTTAAAATGATCCAAGTTTTGGAAAGGAGAGCAAAATCACACATTAAGGAAGTCAATAAGGCACAGCAGTTGCAGTGCGCTAATAAACCATGTTGAATATCTGATCCTAAAAGCCTCTCTGGGTAAACAAGCCACACTTACAGTAATTAAAGAATACCTTTCCATGTTTTATTTACAACGAGTCAATAAAGTGTATATTGCATGGAGAATACTTTGAAACCTTTCCACTAAGCTGATATGACAAAATGCCACCACCAACCTGTAAATGAAGTGTTCACTTAAAAACTCAGATGCGTCGCTGAGTACAAGCAGCAGCACGTCCCTTAATGGAGGCAATGACATGCTTCAACTCATTAAGTAGTTCTGTGCTATTTTTGTAAGCCTTGAGAGCCTTAGGAGGACAGGCACACATGCACATTCTCCTATTTTCTCTCTCTACAGCAGCAGCAAATCTGAAATTGGTCAGCATTACATCAGCTGGGCAAGAAAACCTGTGACAACGATATGGAGGCAGTTGGGATGAACGAAGAAAAGATATATTGGCAGGTCAGGGGTTTGATTTTGTAGAAAGGCTGCATGTTTTGAGCCAGCCACTGTTCAGTATGTCATGGTATTTATAATAAATTATCTTTGTACACCTCCTCCCCTCCTTGAATTACCTCTCTCTGCAGTGGACACTGTAATGACTGATACCAGCTTTACTCTGGAGATGGCCACAACCGAGCATCATCCTACTTTAGAGCGGCTCAGAGCCTTGGGCTATTTTTGTTTATTTTGCTGTATTACGTGTGTGTCCAATTAATCTCCAGAAGGAATAACTACACAGGCAGGTCAAGATGAAGTGACGGGAATACTAAAGTTCTGTCTCCAAAGTTGCTCTCTAATCACAGGTCTGCCACTGGCTTGTTATATGACTCCAGGCAAGTAATTCCATCTCTCTCTACCTCTCAT
Organism: Balaeniceps rex; assembly: GCA_013401315.1. Lineage (NCBI taxonomy): Eukaryota > Metazoa > Chordata > Aves > Pelecaniformes > Balaenicipitidae > Balaeniceps > Balaeniceps rex. The sequence continues at coordinate 104,694 of VYZW01007509.1, read as the reverse complement.
TTTTCTCAGGCTCTCCAGCCTATATCGTTAGTCTGGAAGGTTTCCTGGGCAGCAGTTGCTTAGCATTATGTGCTTGCACAAGGGGAAAACAGCCTGGACTTTGAAAGCGACAGTGATACAAATACATAATTTTGGTTTCCTTCTCTCTACTCATCCTTCATGTTTCCTCATCTCCCCTTCTCCCAGGGACCTCTGTACTCTCCTAACAGGTGGTGAAATGGAGACATAGAAGCTGGACAAGCTCATCTGTTTGGTGTTCAAATACCAGCAATGAAAAGGGGAGTACTGCTATGCCTACGCTGAGAGGGGTGACATGCCTTACTCCACAGCTACCTCATGGCCCATGACAGCCGGGACTGCATTGTTCCCAGCTTTTAAACTTACCCTCCCATCCTCTTGCTGCTGCAATGCTTCCTTCTCTGCTCCAGATAAGCTTCTCAGCTTCCCTAGCATCACTCAGTGAGTGTCACTAAATGTGGCTGAATGGGTTGACAGCTGAGGATTTTGGAGCTGGTCTTCAAAGGTGGGAATCATAGAATCATAGAATGCTTTGGGTTGGAAGGGACCTTTAGAGGTCATCCAGTCCAACCCCCCTGCAGTGAGCAGGGACATCTTCAACTAGATCAGGTTGCTCAGAGCCCCGTCCAACCTGACCTTAAAGGTTAAGGGTATGGGGTTTGGAAAGGAGAAGGACAGGAGGTGTCTCCTTTGAAGTGAGTCACTGAATATGTCTTTTTTTTGTCTTAGCAGTACTACGGAGCAGCATGGCTCAGTGGCAGCAGAGGGAAGCCTGAGTGGAGGTGCAGCAAAGTGTTAAGGAGAAGGCAAAGGAAGAGGAAAAAAAAAATTAAAAAAAAGGGGCATTGTGCTGTGGAGAAATGGAGCAAAAGAGAGAAAGGAGTCATGATGAGGAGGAAGAGATGTAAAAGCGCCTAATCTTCCACAGAAACACAGTGCAAGCGTGCAACTTGTTACTGCACAGAGTGTGAAAGGACTGGGGTTTCAATACAAATTTCTTTTCATTTTGTTTTCCTTTTATCATCCCTCCTGATTTGCAGACCACTGAGACAGATTACCTTTACAGTCCTAACAAAACCTTGTGCATCCCATTCAAATACTTCTGCCTCTATAAGACATGATTTTTCCAATCTTTTATATTTCATCATAGCAATCATAGNACTTTGAAAGCGACAGTGATACAAATACATAATTTTGGTTTCCTTCTCTCTACTCATCCTTCATGTTTCCTCATCTCCCCTTCTCCCAGGGACCTCTGTACTCTCCTAACAGGTGGTGAAATGGAGACATAGAAGCTGGACAAGCTCATCTGTTTGGTGTTCAAATACCAGCAATGAAAAGGGGAGTACTGCTATGCCTACGCTGAGAGGGGTGACATGCCTTACTCCACAGCTACCTCATGGCCCATGACAGCCGGGACTGCATTGTTCCCAGCTTTTAAACTTACCCTCCCATCCTCTTGCTGCTGCAATGCTTCCTTCTCTGCTCCAGATAAGCTTCTCAGCTTCCCTAGCATCACTCAGTGAGTGTCACTAAATGTGGCTGAATGGGTTGACAGCTGAGGATTTTGGAGCTGGTCTTCAAAGGTGGGAATCATAGAATCATAGAATGCTTTGGGTTGGAAGGGACCTTTAGAGGTCATCCAGTCCAACCCCCCTGCAGTGAGCAGGGACATCTTCAACTAGATCAGGTTGCTCAGAGCCCCGTCCAACCTGACCTTAAAGGTTAAGGGTATGGGGTTTGGAAAGGAGAAGGACAGGAGGTGTCTCCTTTGAAGTGAGTCACTGAATATGTCTTTTTTTTGTCTTAGCAGTACTACGGAGCAGCATGGCTCAGTGGCAGCAGAGGGAAGCCTGAGTGGAGGTGCAGCAAAGTGTTAAGGAGAAGGCAAAGGAAGAGGAAAAAAAAAATTAAAAAAAAGGGGCATTGTGCTGTGGAGAAATGGAGCAAAAGAGAGAAAGGAGTCATGATGAGGAGGAAGAGATGTAAAAGCGCCTAATCTTCCACAGAAACACAGTGCAAGCGTGCAACTTGTTACTGCACAGAGTGTGAAAGGACTGGGGTTTCAATACAAATTTCTTTTCATTTTGTTTTCCTTTTATCATCCCTCCTGATTTGCAGACCACTGAGACAGATTACCTTTACAGTCCTAACAAAACCTTGTGCATCCCATTCAAATACTTCTGCCTCTATAAGACATGATTTTTCCAATCTTTTATATTTCATCATAGCAATCATAGTGGAAAAACCTTAGTATGTCTTCTGTGCTGTCTTTTGTGGAATTATAGATCTTAGCAGCTACTTTGCCTCCTTTATAACCCTAAGATTTACTACCACACATCTTCCAGAAAAGCACCAAGGGCATCTACGTGTTCCTGAGAAGCTCATCCATAGCATACCTTTGCCCCTTTGGACACTGAATTAGACACTGGATGCTAAAATAGCAGAGCATGTATTTCCCACCGCTCCACTGAGTCAACATGTTGTTTAAAAAGGGCACGTTTAAAGCTAGGTTTAAAATCCTCTCGCCTATTTAATTGCAACTACCTGAGAGCATGAAGTTCCTTCTTACCTGTGTGGTAAAATTTTCCTGAAAATCCAAGGTTGAAGGTAAAATTTGCAACCTGAGTGCGCAGTAAATTTTGAGTCTCTAGTAAAGCCTGAAATAAATAAGAAATTAACATGCATTTAGAAAAATGAATATTAATTTTTGGAATGCCTCATTTTAAAAGTTGTGTCCAACTGAGGAGATACAAAAAATAAGAACCTGTTAAATGTTTCACATTTTATTTCGGGCTCATTTTTTTTTATAAGACTATTACAGGGAGTTTAGTTTGTTCCATCAGAGTTTGATGGTTAGCAATGCTAGTAATAGTATGTAAGTACCAAAGTAGGTGATGGTTCTGTAACTTGGGCCAAGATAGTATACATTGTTTGCAGTGATCTATGGCAGGACTTGAATCCAGCTATTCAGAGGTAGCAATATACTAAATCACTAAGTCACCCACGCTTTGGGTTATTAAGGAAGCTTGATAAAATGTGCTTAAAACCCAAAGTAAAATTAGGAATACTACTTGCCATCCAGATGTGGAGGCGTTGGGATTTACTTACCTGCAGAAACATTTTTGATTGTGTCTGAATACCAAATTCAGGCTTAAGTGTGAATGAGCAAAACTCCAATTTTGACCTACGGTAGAAGTAGTGTCCATGTCAGAAATCAAATCCCTGTTTATTTTTATTCTCTCCTCCAAGCAACAGATAAGACCAATCTAAATGAAATGGAGGAAAAGGGTATTACTTATAGAAGAAACAGGTGTAGTCTTGGTCACCTATCCATTTTTTCTTGGACATATTTCCAACTACTAGAGAAAGAGAAAAGATGGTTCAGCCTGCGTGAGGTATCTACATTTACTGTTAGTTGTCGACTCTGCACTGCTTCTAAAGATAGTCCTTGCTGCACAGATATCCGTCCGCTTTCAATCACCAGCCCACGTAATTTGGATGTGCTACATATGTGAGATGGATAGTGCATTTATCTCCCTATTGGTCTTGCCAATGTTGAATGGGTTATAAGCTCTATTTTCATCAATTTTCCGTGTCTCCATTATGTGGCTCTTGAGAACTTTTCCCATTATCTATTAAGAACATTTCTATTGATCGAGTGTTCATGTTCTTGCACAGTTCAAAGACAAAATGAATGCAGTGGTTTACACGCAGTCCAAGTCCAGCTAATGTTTCCTTTTATTTGAAAAAATTACATTTTGCATGGTCATTAGTAATTTCACTTAACATTCCAGGAAAATAGTTTTACCTTTTTGCTCAACCCGCTGGTCTAATTTAAAAAACAACAACAAACTCTACTTGTGACCATAAACCAAAAGTATTGCCAGTCTAGCGTAAATGATGAAAGCAGGGTTTAAGCAGCTGAGATGCAGACTGATGGCCTGTGCAATCCTAGTCCAGAACGGAGCCGAACTAAGCAGGTCAGATTTCTGTGGTCTCATGATTTACCGTATTTCGTTCACACTGCAATGGGTTGGGAGGTGCTGTCAGCTCCTGTCAGCATTTGCTGTAGGACGTTAACTTCTTAAAGTTACTGACTCCCTCCTAATTACGCCGATATTTGGGCACCGTGCATGTTGGAGCACGAGCCTCTTCTGAAGCATCATTTGCTAACAGCCGCCTTCTAAAGAGGCATCATTCGGGTGCCAGGCAGCTTGGGAGTGTTATACAAAAGCTTGTCAGACAGCGTGCATCTGCCTTCATTTTTTAAATGGGAACATTTATTGGGTGTTAAGGAAGATGTAAAACAAAGATAGTGGTTATCAGCTACAACAGTCACCAAGCAAATTCCTTTCCTTGCTAAAGGAAATAAAGTAATCTAATGACAGTAAATCTTGTGCTTTAGCATTAAATATTAAGATAGCAGCATGGTTTCCAGCCTATCTTGCCAGATATTTAGTAAGTTGATTATTTTCAATCCTGTGACAATTTTACATGTGGGACTATATTTACATAACAACTAAATGTTCACTAAAATGTAAAACCTTAGAGATCAACACCACTGTTAGCTCAGACATTGAGGAAAATCCCCAGTTGGCACTAAATTAACACCATTGAAGTCACAAGCACAGAATCTGAGTCATTATATTTTAGAACATAATTTTCCAAGCTATCTAGAGCATTTTCTATATGTTGAGAAAGACTGATGGGCTGAGCAAAATCAATTCAATTTTCCTTTGAGGAAAGAACATCTTGAGAAATTATCATCACTTAACATATAGCATAAGAAGGTACACAAAACAAACATCATTATATCACTTCGTTTTTTCTCTCTGATTTCCCTCACATTCACATCTCAGTAAGATGACAGAACTGTGGGATAGGCAGAAGCCTTCCAGCCCAGTGAGGTCTCATTAAAAACACAGAGCGAGGATTAAGATGTAAATCCTGTAACCTGCAGCGTGTCAAGCATTTTTCTCTGTCTAAAGGGCAATTCTGTCACTCAAACTGGATTTGGCTTGGTCCTAAAGACTTTTTTTATTGCAATTTCCACATATGCATATTAATTTATATAATATACAGCTAAACTTCATTTTCATGACCTCACCTAATTTTTATACTAAGAAGATATTGTCAGCTCAGTCAGTCCAAACTTATTTTGTCACTTCTTGCCTGTTTGTAGAGGGGGGATTAATGTCTTCCACATCCTTAATATAAAAAAAAAAAAAAAAATCTCTGTTTAGGTGATTAGGGTCTGCCTTCCCTATTTTTAATGAATATATATATTCAAACAAAATTGCTAATGACTCATACTGCCTTTGCTGGTAATTTTGCACAGTAAATAATGAGAAATTTTGTCTCCTGTAGGTACAGACCTTAACAGCACGCAGCATAGAAAAGTGCTGTGGCAGGAGAAGAGCAGACAACTTTCTTCCATCACCCTTCTTGCACTCTCCCGGGTGGGTGAACCCCTGCTTGTTTGTCTGTCTGTGAGGATAGCTGCAAACACTGCCGCTCGGGCAGTCCTCCAGCTCCCCGGCTCCTGGATGGTGCAGGGTAGAGGAGCTGCACATCCCTGGCATCCAATGCCAGAAACCTTTCCGGAACTTGTGCAGCCTTCACATGAGTCAGAAGGCATTTAATTTTATTCTGAAGGGTTTGCAGGATGGGGAAAGGCTATTCAATTTCAACAGCTGGAAATCCTACCCAACACCAGGTGCAAACACAGCTACTCACACTCTGCCTGCTCCTGCTGTGCTGTCCCCAGCTCCCCTTAGAAGCCCTCCTTCCATGGGGGTTCACCTGTCCCTGTCCCATCCCAGTCCCTGTTGCAAGCTGACCTCGGAACTTTGCTGCCTTCACTGAGGGAGAAATGGTAGGTGCTACCCACAACTTCAGTAGAAGGGAGATTCATATAGAGGAATGCAGATTTAAAAAAAAAAAAGGCATGACAATCTTATTTTGTAGAGAAGATTTTTCTCCTGGATATTTCATCTGACCACAGTATTTAAGTTCTACCTGCCAGTGTGTGTCTTTTCCTCAGAGTCAGAGGGATTACTTTTTGGTTTTTTTTTTTTTCCTCTGAGTACTGGGGCTTAAAAGAGCTGTAAGTGGAGGAAACCTACTTGCATGTGAAAATACAATTAGCATTCCCCATTGAACTCATAGGGGTGTGTTAAAACAACAGCTGGAACTCACTGTTATTTTATTTTTAGACACTTAAATAGATCATGCTAAATAATTATTGTTCTGCAAGGAAAGAATGACAGAGCACACCTGCACATGGACAAACAGGCATGTCTCAGTGCCAGGCTAAGCAAAGTGCATTGGGGTTTTTTAGGGTTTTTTTTTTTTTTTTAGGTAATCCAAGCTGTTCTTTCAAATACAAAACCTTAATTGCCTGGAATCTCTCAAAACTTGTGGGTTTCATTTTATTAATTGATTCTTTGCTTTGTCAATGAGGCTTCTCTCTCTGACATTCACAAGACACAGTTTCTTTTTTATATTGCATTTACATTCAGCAGTCTTTTACATTAATCCATATAATTACCTTTTGTAGATTTGAAGTTGCCGTGTCTTTATTCTTCATAATTGGTGCATCTATTAAGCAGAAGTGATATTTTCCTGCTATGTCCTTGTTAATTATAACTCTATCCTTCATTTACATAATAAACTTTTTGGGGCATTTTCTGCAGTAACATTTCATGCCTAATAGGAAGCAATTTGCTTTCCTTTATTAAGTACATTAAAACTTCATGCCCCAGACATCATTGACTGTAAACATTTGATTCTGCTCAAATTTAATGCACCAAGGCATTTTGCTCTGCCATATTAGGTTTATTTATGTGTTATGTTCTGGATTGTTAGCTGGTAATGAGACTTCGGCTCTTATTGCTCTAAGGCCTGAACACTAACCTCATTTTAATGAGTTCATTATTTGCTGCTTTCTGAATGGAAGACAACAAATTTTCCTTTTAATTAAAGGTCAAAACACCTCTGGCTAAAGAAAGTGAAGAGGTTATCAAATCCTTAGAGAAGGTAAAAGAATGACTTTTTCTGATTTTGATGCGAAGCATGGGCAGGCCAGGCTGAGGTAGAAGGTGTTTCTCTGGGGACCAAAACTCCAAATCTAAGCGAAGTGACAACAACGCTAAAACATGGTACTAGTCTTCTCAAGACATTGTAAAAAAGAAAACCACGCCGAAAGTCAGCCAAAGTAATTAAAGAGGCTTTACTCCTAACCCAGAGGTCTGTGTGGATCAATACTACTGCTAAAGCATGAGCCCTTCTTTGCATGTGCAATGAATTATAGGGTGCAGAGGACAGATGCCAGATTAAATGAGCCAACAAAAACTAATCTCATGTTTCTTATCGGGGAAAGTGAGGCAAACGTGATCAATATTGGGGTCTGTTCATAGTGAGACGGAGGTATATGCAACCATGTGTTTGTGTATGTGCAAATGCATGTAAAGGGGATTGGTGATCACTTTCTTTGAAAATAGAGAGTGGAAACTTTAGTCAAACCAAAAAAGGATTCGCTAAAGGAATTAATACACAGATCCTTGTCCTTTGCCCAGCATTTTATACCTGTTCACTATCTTAAAGGCAGGCTAACAAACATCGGTTTGTGTACCTCTCATTTGAGAAGCTGCTCACATCACAGGTAATACTGTTAGAGAGCGGAAGAGTATTTGGGAAAGAAGGGACCAGTGTCCGTAAGAACAGCCGGTGAAAACTTAAAACCTGTTTTTGGATCCTAACAGTATGTGAAACATAGACATTGCTTCGCATGAAAACTGAAACTGTCAAAATGTCCTTACAACAGCTCTAAACATTTCTGTAAACCTGAACCAAAATTCCTGACTCTTGCAGATGTTTCAGGGACTCTTCCCAGAAGTTGCTGAACATGTCCGAGAGCATCAGGAGAAGCCTAGGAGGGACCCAAGGTTTGCAGGACTCAACATTGTCCTAATGTGGAGCAGGAAGCTCCATGTTTCATTCCAGCTCCGTGGCCTTCCAGAGGCAATATTGTGAATGTGAATTTTGGGAACCAGAAAGAACTCACGGTCTTGGCGGTTCCTGCCTCTGTGGCAGGGACCTCTGTGGTCATGGTGCCCAGGGTCCCCAGGCTATGGGGCAATTCACTAGGTAGAGCTGCCCAAGGAAATATGATCTCAAGTTACTACACAGCCTGTCCGTGAGGACTGCACAATGTGGAAGACAGATGAGAAAGGACCTAGTTCTTCATGCAGTTTGGAAGGAGATCAAGGGAAGGAGGGGAAGCTAGGTATTTCTGCTTTTCAGTGTATCTATAATTTGCTGTCATCATGAATTATTTTATTTCCACAGACTCATTCTAGGAAATGCTTCTGGCGCAGGAGGATGTGCCAGTGTCTGGCATCCCAGGGCTACGTGGCCAAGGTTACGTTGCTCCATCACCGTCTGAGCAATATGACTGAGAATCCTGTCAAAAATGGGCTAACTTGCCATTACTCAAAGTCATCATTCATTTAGGAATGGATCCTCGTGCTGGGTAGTGATTCTACTGCTGCGTTTTTTTTTTTTTCTTTCATGTGTGTGTGCACAAAATATATATACTCACTATATACACATTATTTATTTATATGTACTGTAGATATAAAATGTGCAAATATATAAATGTAGATATTCTTTACAGTAAATCTTCCTAGATATGTTGTTTATATACACTGCTTAGTAAATAGGATTTTTGCCTGGGACAGGTTGCCCAGAGAGGCTGGGGAATATCTGTCCTTTGAGATATGATCTGATCTAACTTCGAAGTTACCTCTGCTTTGAGCAGGGGCTTAGACTAGATCACCTCCAGAACCCCTTCCAACCAAAATTACTTAAAGATTTGATTAAGATTTCCCTCTATGTTTCACTTCAAGACAGTTTTCTCAGGCTTCCATGGTACATACTTGTTATTAATACCAAGAAGGCTTTTAATGCATTTATTAAATTTTGTTCCTAACATCTGTCCTTAATGCTTTTGCAGTTATATAGCCCTGACGTTCATTCCCAAGCTGTTCTGTGCAGCAGTTTGCTGGTGGTCTGTGGAAAGTTGGAGGACTACAAAGTAATAGTTTTGTGCTTGATTTCCAGCTGAAAATTTGTAGAGAAAAAAAAGCAAAAGAAGACTTTCAGCAATGTTTCTTTCCACTGCAAGCAGCTGCTGTCAGGATGTGATTTTTTGATTGCCTCTTCCTGCTCTTGTTTCCTCTCTGAAATCTATGCTAGGAAAAAAATCTGACAATGCCTGATGTGGTCTTGGCAATCCTCAAAGCCAATGCAATCTTCACAGGTCTACCATGACATAGTAATAATCACAGTAACCATCATCAGGATGGTGTGAAATAGCTAGTCACTGTTTTTCTGATAGGAAAACTGAATTTAGGGGGGGAAAAAAAAAAGTCTAGCCTGACATCACTGACAGGGTCACTGCAAGACCAGGACTCCAGGTTCCTTAGTTTCAGCTTTTGATTTGAAGCACAAATTTTTGCTGTAAGGGGGACAATCAAATCAGCTGTATCTACACTTCTTAAAACACAACTCGGTGAGGAATTTATAAACCCAGTGAAGTTGAGTCATTGATTTCTGTGTGGTGAGGATTTCAGCCCACTTCATATGCTTATAACAGAATTTTAATAGAAAATTCTTTAATACTCTAGTGTAGGAATTATAAATAATTCACATTATTGACTTATTGGCTAGATTTTGAAAGGAGTTTAGGGGTTAAAGTTAGTCAAATCATTAATGGGATTTTGATATCACTTGTACTATTTACCCTATGCCAAATCTGATTTGAATAGTTGTTAACCAGGCCCCGGATCAATGGGCAACTGTCAACCCTCACAGATTTACATTCCCTCTTAAGACACTTTTCACTTAGTGCATTATACAAATGGTGTAATCCCAGCGCTGGCTGCAGACCACCCGCCACACCCAGTGAGGCGGGCAGGGCTTCGGCCATTGCCCTGCCTTCCTGAGATATGGGACTTCACTTCTTTCAGTATTTATTTCTGCGAAGTGCTATGCTAATCTATAGTGCCATATAAATAATTAATAGGAAGGTCTCTGATGGTGCTGAACACAGCCAGCTCTGTCTGCAGATCTATTTTTTATTATAGAGCTATTACTTGAGTCTGTTCAGCATTTCCCTTGAGTAGCTGTCTTAGTGTGAGGTCTGAGAGGACATGTGGGTTTATTTGAAGCAAGAAAAAAGTCTTGTTTTGTGCTCATATGTAATATGTTTATTGCAAACAGAAGCATTTATTTTTCCTTTATGAGTGGAACACCCAATTTATCAGATCTACTTCTGCTGCTATTTCATAACTCCATCCCAAAGTCGGAAAACTGTCAGAAGTCTAATTGCATTTAATTCAGCACAGAGGAAAGCATCTGTTCCAGTAAAGGTTCAGCCAGTTTCAGCTGAATGAGATGAATGGGGTGATATTGCACCAAATTTACTAGGTACTCATGACTAACTGGCTAATAACATCACTTGAGAACTCAGAAGGTGGCTTTTGGTTAAGTATTATAGGAGAGATGATACTACGACAGTGACACAGGTACCCCGGCAGTGAGAGCACCTTGAGCAACCACACACGTGTGGGTGCACATATATAAATAGCCATGGCAATTATTCAATCTCTCTTCTTGGAAAAAGGAATTCATAGCTAGCCACCTTGTACTTGTTAGAAGATCTAGCAACAAAAAGCTCAAATGAAGAGCAAGGGGACAGTGTAACAGGGCAAAAAATATAAATTAAAAATAAAGAGCATTAATAAAAAGCAGGGTTTATTTTAACCAGGACCACATAGATGAGTCAATGCAATTGCTTCCAATTCTCCAGCAGCATCTGGCTGGGGAAGATCAAAGGCATTTGGCATGGTGCTGAGCAGCCACGGGACCTGCTGCTGGTGCTGCTGGAGCAGGGTATGGCTGCAGTGGTTACTTGCTAACAGTGATTGCTGTTCTGTGCCAGTGTTATCTGCCAAAAGATTTGCACCCTATTTGGGAAATCACTGAGGGTCTTTAATATAAATCACTATTGGTTCTGAAGGATTTTTTAGGAATACTAATCAAATCTGCTGACAAATCCTGGAAGGGGAAAAACCAGCACATGCCCAAGCTGAGAATGGCTGGTGATTCCCCGGAGCGGGGGGAAGAGCCTGCTGGCATTAGCCCTGCTGCTGACCAAGGTCCCTCCCCGCAGCTTGCATGCAGCAGGGACAGGGGCCAGTGGCACTTGCAGCAGGGCAGTGAAGGGGCTTAGAGCTTATTTCTTATCAATTCTGATTTTTTCAAAAGCTTAAGCATTTTCAGCAAAAGAAAGCTCTCAAAGAATGGTTATTTAGGCTTGGGAGTTGGGAGAAGGTAATCTGCCAGATGTAGATGAAGGATTTTTGGTCCAGATTTTAAAGCAAACAACATGATCAGGAATACTTAGTCTAATTTAAGTAGCTCTCCTATCTTCTCCCAGGCCATCTGCCCACTCAATGGAAAACTGTGTTAAGTATTTTGCTCTCTGAATGAGATTACAAGCCAGGTACAGTGTCTTTGCAAGGGCATGGCCCCTTCTTCCTCGTTTGTAATGTGACAGCGATATCAACATCAGCAACGTCACAACTAACTGTTTATCATTTGAGCCAGAATTTAACGGCTGTAGTAATAGCTCAGATTTCTGGGAAGGAAATGAAGAATCTACATGATGTCCATCAACTTTTCCTCCTCCTGTTGTTGCAGACAATGCTGGAAAATATGCTGAAATGTGAGATTTCTCCGATATCTCCCTCTGAATCTGTTCAGCTGCAATGGTTTGGTTGCCTCCAAGCAGAGTCAGTAAAGGCAGCCCTTCATTAAGAAATGCTCGTCTGAAAAACAGGTTGAGTCTGCAACTTTCTCTGCTGGTTCCTTCTCCCCTTGGATGTAAGGGTTTATTTGTCTTGTGGCTGGATCTACCTCTGAACTGGGGTTCCATACTCTCTCACCTCAAACTTTGAGCTCATGGCAGATCTCAGTGGCAGGATGCTGCCCCATTGCTAAGCTGATTTCTCCTGCCCATAGCCTGCACCAACGCAGGCTTGGAACAATAGTTTGGAGAAGGAGCTGGTCTGTGCTATCCCCGACATGGAAGCAGCCAGCCCGGCTGTGTGGTGTGCTGTGAGAGCCTTTCCCCTGCCAAGATGAATGTCCCAACCCTTCACGGAGATGAAAGGTGTTTCTCTTTGCAGTCTGATAATTTTGCTGGCTGCTGCCTGGGGAGCACAGAGTACAGCCTTACGCTGTTTTCTGCTGGTTTTTACTCCTTTCTGAGGCTGTGTGGTCTCTAAAGAGCAGAAAGCCCCAGCTCCTGCGTTCCCTACGGCTGCAGTTCTGCTTGGCCAGTACAACAACTGCACAGAGGAAAGAAGAGATGCTGCTTGCATCTTGCCCCATGTCCAGGTCTGCATGAGCCAGGTGCGGTTTGTCCGTCTGTAATTCTGTTGGAGTGCTAGCACGAGAGAGGCCAGAAAGGCAGAGGCAGAACCATCATCTAGCTCTGATCAATCGCAAAAAAAAGCCCCTAAAACAAGTATTGAACGGAAAAACCATCTCAAGGCTTTAAAGGGACAGCGTCAAGATTTAAAATAGTATGTTAATAAAAAATTCATGTTTGGCGATCGTGATCTTGTTGCAACAAATTGTATGGGTGTCGGTCATTGTGCTGCATGTCACTAATAGTAAAACACAGAGATTGGTATTTACAATGCCTCTTAAGTAATGTTTAGGCCGTGACAAAAAAAGATTGAAGTCCCCCTTCGGTCCAATACAAACACAGAGTAAAGGACAAGTAACATCAACAACTGCATTTTCTTTTAGTTGTGTATGCTATCTTTCTTTCTCTTGTTTCTTGGTTGTTCAGAATTGCTTCTTTAAGCAAAAAAAAAAACCCAACAACAAAAAAACCCCAACCTGTTATAGGTGGGCACTCAGTTATAAATTATTGAAGGGATGGACTGATGGAGGCTACCTTATTTATTGTCTTTAATTTATGGATTTGGATGTACTAAGGTTTAATCAGAGTGCTTTTCTGCTCCTTTACTGCCCTTGGAAATCATTTACTTGGGTAACTTGTCATAAAAATTCCTTAAAATTCTCATCATGGACATTTATCTCAAAATTCTGAACTCCTACCAGCAATCTCAAATTCCTACTTTAAATTTACTGCTTAAAAACTAACTGATATGCTTTGTGGTGGAATTAAGTTTTTTTTCCAACACACATTCAATCATAAAGGAGAGACTGAAACAGAGGCGATATATTCAAAATTCAGGTCTGTCCTTCAGTTTTCAGAATGGGCGTGTTTGCACGATGATGGATATAACTAGTGGCTTTAAGAGCGTACCTCCATATGTTTAAATGAAGAGCTTTAAAGCTTTCGGACTGGGAGGGGGAACAAGGAAACCACAGCAATTATTAATTTCTCTGGTCCTGCTGTCAGTGGTAAAAAATGGGAATGTCCACAATATCCAAATGCGGAAGGACAGAGCAGAAGCATGGCTCTCCTTGGCATTTTTTTGTCTGTGAACAGATATTTTTAAACTCATATGCTCAGTGTGCAGAGTTTTCCAATTTTGTTGTCTGTCTTATTGTTAATTGTTATTTTTCCTTATAACCCCTTCTGAAGTATGTAATGGGAGTCTCAAATCATCCACTCAAATCATTTCTATATACCTTTCACATCACTTCTAGCACCTATACACCAGCTGTGTCTGCGGTCTGTTATTTTTTTCCCTGTTGCAAGTCTGTCCATTGCCCACCCTCTCCATAAAAACCAGAAACCACGGAGTCTAAGTTAATGGCATACTGAGGAGCACCATAGAATCGTAGAATTATTTAGGTTAGAAAAGACCCTTAAGATCACCAAGTCCAACCATAAACCTAACACTGTCAAGTCCACCACTAAACCATGTCCCTAAGTGCCACATCTACACTTCTTTTAAATACCTCCAGGGATGGGGACTCAACCACTTTCCTGGGCAGCGCAGAGCAGCTGCTGGGCAGGCACAGCATTTCTGCCTTCTGCCAGCAGCTACAAAAACCTAAGTCCTTGAGGACTCCATAAACACCGATGTTTGTGCTGAGGTGCTCCCAGAAGCTTTGGAGATAGGTGGGAGCAGGAAGACAGGCAGCAGTCGTCGTCCTTTCCCAGTCTAGCCTTGCCCATCTATTTCACTGTGCTCTATGTTGGGGAGAGGAAGGTACATCCTGAACAGGTAGAAAAAGTCACACTTAGTTGCATTGTAAGTGAGAGCACACCTTGCAGCAAAGCGACAAAACCATCTTCTGCTATTCTTTTTTGGGCAAAATAAAAAATGCCTTAAGATTGGGAAAGGGCTGTCTTTTGAATTAGTGTGGTCTATTTCTCAACCAAGTTACAAGTAACATACCCATATAACACAGTCTCCTTTGCATTTACTTCCAATGATCTAGGAATGCTTCTGTTTTACAGAAAGCCCAGATTGTATTTAACCAATCTGTTAGTTTTATAGGTCCCCTTTTGTCCACAATGGATTGCAATTAGACATCTGGCTGCAGTCCGTAAAAAGTGTAACTGTGCTAGAACTAGAGTCCCTAAAATTGAGTAGGCTCACAGAAATCTGTGGTAGCACAACATTTTTCTTTGTTCTCGAACAAAAGGATGGATCGGTAGGAAAATCCTATCACCCAGCTTTCCCTGGTGGTGCTGTGGAGACTTCCATGTTTTTGTCAGTTACTCTGAAAACTGGAGTTTGCAAAATCTTGATGGGATGTGCTTTAAAAATCACTAGGATTAAGTGTTGCTTTTTAATATTTTTGAGATGTTTGATACTTGTCTAGCAGAGCTTAACTTTTTTGACCCTTCTTCCTTCTTCGGGATGCTGTCTTGCATTATCTAGGGAGCTCACTTCAGTGTTTTGATCCTGTTTGTTAACTGGAATTGGAAGTTTCTGTAAAATGAAAAGGGAATTGCAAGGCAAATGTTCTTGCTTTACACCACACTCATCTCTTTTACCAGAGGTCAGACTGCTTCTACCACCCCCACATCCTTCAAGTTTAGAGTAGAGGAAGATAAAGCCTGTTTTGTCCTCGAGGACGGGTTCAAAATCCCTCTGTCCCAGAAAATCCTCCTGCTTACCACTGCTTTATTATCCTTCCCAGCCTGAAGACAGCATAGTAAGTTGTCCAGAGAAGGAAGCTGGAAGATCCAAAGCAAAATGGCAATGCCCACGGTAATTTTCTACTCAATTCTCTTGAATAGAAACATCAAAGGCCAGTACGTTCTCCAATAAAATCAAGCCAGATCACCAAATAAGGCTGAAAATTCTGAAATCAACCATTTCAGAGGTTACTTTTTCATAAAACTAAGTAATTTTAGGTCAAGTTGAGAACAAATCTCTCTAAGAGACAGAGGAAATGCTTCAGGTCATAGATGTATGGTTAAAAAGTTATGACCACATCTTTCCAAAAAGTGGGAAAATTATACACAGAGCAAAACTGAAGTACTGCCCTCAGTACCTCCCTAATCACTCTGGATTAGAGACTTGAAAAAAAACCTCAAACCTGCACCCTTGAGAAATTCAAGTGGTGTGATGTAATTGTCGAAAAGTATGAAGAAGTCTTTCAGCCCTTCCAGTGACTTCCTAGGAAGGAAACTTCTGATAACAGTGAGCCCTTCTACCTGGCACCACAACTCAAGGCAGATTCAGGGGCAGCAGACAAGTCCAGGCTCCTGCTGGTTGTGACAGATGAAGCTGGATGCCCACATCGCAGATGAGTTTCTACGCCCTGTGTTATTTAGGATGTCACACCAAACTACCCCAGCAGTCCCCTCTGGCCTTCCCATCTTAACTCTGTGTAGGTGTTCGCGGCAAGCCAGCCCGTCCCAAGCCCCCTGAGTGGGGACAAGGACCGGCTGGCTCACCGGGCTCTGGAGAACACCCTGAGCAAGGACAGTAGCTGCTCCCTCACCCCATCAGTGGGAGGTCCGGCAGGGAATTTCAGCCACCAGAGAGAAAAATGGGTTTTGGGTGAAATTTCCTACCATCTGATGGAGCTCATCCCTTTCTAGATACTGCTAAATCATTCTTGACAGGGATGACTTATCCCCAGGGCTTCTAAAACTGCTTCTGACAAACCACCTTTTTTGGTATTGGAATGCACTGAATTTCCCCAAGCATCTTGCATCTGCAAAGTATTTCCTGTTAGACAGGTACACTTGCGCTCTCTTCAAGCTCCTCATCCCTGATTTTCTAAATTACACAGGACGAATGCTGTGCTATGCTGTAAGTATACAACATGAATTATTTGGAAGGGAGAGTAAACATTTCTAGCAAGCATTTTTTAATCAGAGAGTGTTTACTGATGTCTTTTACGGCATGTTTTCTTGGCTGCCTGGAAGAGAATGGGAACATAATTTTGAAGTTTCTTATTCTTTTCCCCAACTTATCATTTGTATGAGAACACATTCCCGTAGTATATAAAGCCTTCCACAGGGAACAGTTTTGGGTGAAAGATTCGTCCCACACCCTAGAAGAAGGGTATGTCTTCCAAGCGTAATAATGTCTGATGACAATAATAATGCAGTGAAAATCAGTGTTTCTAATGTTTGTGGTCCTTTCGGAAGTCTCACAATAGTTGAAATTTTTGATTTTTCTCTGTTCTCACATATACAAGAACTCCAGCTGTCAATCTTTATGGTGAATAAGTTTCCAGCGCTTAGGAACAGTGAAGAAAGCTAAGCTCATTAAATGCTTGCATAGTATTATCTCAGAAAACAAAAGATGCAGAGAAAGGTTGGCGGGGGGGAAGTTTGTTTTGGTTTTTGTTTAAAAAAAATTCCTATTTCAAAGCCATTCACGTGCATTTTGGTGACAGGCAGAAAGTGGCATTACTGAGCCAGTTAACTTTTAAATCTCGTTGCTTTTGATCTTAGTCATTATAGGTAGTACTTTTCTCTCTAAATATTCCCACTGAAAACTGTGTAGCTACTTGCTGTGTAAAGTATGAATCCATGTAACTTAGGATCATTAAACTGAGAAAAAGATGTTCAGCAAAGTATCAACCTTTTAATTATAGGTGTTACACTAAATTTCCACTCATTTCTGAAGTGAGAGGTTCTATTACTCTCCTAGCTGCAGGGGAGTGCCATAATTTTATTTTATATGGGAATAGCTGTTTAAAAATCATAAATACTGGATTGTTCTGATAGGTTTTACTTGGCTAATGCCCTGCTACCCAAATGGGATTGTTTGACAAGGTGTACATTCAAATCCTGAAGAGAATTTGCAACTGTAAGATGAGAAATAGCTAAAAGATAGGTGGTATTTTTCCATTGTGGAAAATTTTCCTTATTCCTCAAGCTCTTCTATGGGCTCTGCATTCCCCCTTCTTTGCCCCCTCTCTCCTCTGCTGGGGTTTAGCACACCTCAAACCTTTGCTGTCTGAGGCTATAGCACCAGCAACCAGCCACTGAAATTACTAAACCCAGAATATTTCTGTACGATGAATATCAGCTGGGTTTGATCAGTTTAATGGCAGCAGAATATCAGCAGACTGGTTTTAACTGTCCTACAGTGAGCTCTTTCCAGCGTTTTGCATACATGTAGATCTACAGGCACATACCTGTGTCCATATATATTGCGATAAACTGTAGCTTTTCACATTTACAAGCTTGTCCTCTTACACTGCCATAGCACAGAATATTGTCCAATATAGCAACAGAGGACAGCAAAGATAAGTACTTATGAAAGTACATGATTCAGCCAAAAACTTTCCCCCAACACATTTAGTCAGCTAAATGGTTTCAAGTGATCTTACTCTAGCCTGGCAAGTGCTCAAAGAGTGTTCAACCAGCACCGTGCTGCCCTGTTGTACCTTCATGTCAATGGATAGACTTTGTATTGCCTTCGGAGAATGCCCAGTGCAATATAGAGAGAGGGGCTTGTTGGCTGCGCTCCCCAACGTAAACCATAACAATAACAGTAAAAGAGTAATAAACTCCCTTTTCTAAAGACAGGTTTTTTCCCCTATGGCTTAGTCCAGTCTAGTATCAGCTATCGACACACAAGGAAAGAGAAGAGAGTTTCCTCTTACCCTTCACAAAATATTGGAAGGAGAGACAAAGAGTAAGCTGAGCGTAGGTAATTTTACATCCAAGACTCAGCCAAGATCCTGATCTTTGGAAATTTCTAAACCTCCCTTCGGCATCATCCTAAACTCCTGAAATCAATGTGTGTATCGTCAACTCAAAATGTTTCCTTATATTAAGCAAAGAAATGACAAGGTGTCAATAGTCCGAGGCTTTGCCTCTTGTTGCTGAGCTTTGAAACGTACCTGCTGCCTGAAGGCTGGGAGTAAATCCCCTCTGGTCTTTAACACAGAGCTGCTCTGTAACACCCACCTTGCAATATTTACAGCAGTGATGGGTAGCTTTTATTGCCTGATAATGTACTGGCAGCATGTTCCCAGTTACAAGAGAAATAATAGTGAAAGCATATGGGAAACCTTATTCCCTTTCCTAATAACAAATACAGTGGAATTACACTTTATAATACCACAGACATATTTGTTTATGATGCACATAAATCTTGGGATATGTTACCAGGAAGACACATGCAGAGCTTTTTTATTAAAGAATCCACATTCTGCAGCTGAACCTATTTTTTTAAAAAGAGATGCATTATTATTATTATTATTATTATCCGTGCAGAGCGTAGCCTCAGTAGTTCACACTTATGCCTGGAGCTCCATTAAAGATTTCCTAAATTAATAAGATTATAGAGTATTTAGTCTCTATTAATTATAGATACATATGGACTAATGCTTATTTATCCATGTATATTCAATTAATTCCCAAATACTTGTGCTAATTTGTTAAAAAACATACAGTAAATGTTATTACAAAGGAGGTCTTCAATCTTTATAGCCCCTAGGGATTAAATATTACTGGAAACTGGAGAGAGTGTAGCCCTGATCCAGGGTCCGCTTTGATCCTCGTCCCTTGAGCCTCTCTCCCACGTTCTTCTGTTCTTCACCATGCTGCTTTTCCCCTGGTACAACCTGCTGCCCGTGGAATCTTAACAGCCCCTTTCCCATCTAGGATTCCTGCCTTTCTTTTCTCCTCGCACATTCACAGCAATAAACCAGGCAGAGGTAGCGGGTCTGGCCTGTCTTCTTTGCTTATAGCTATTTTATCTGTGCCTATGGCTATAGGGGAGAGGGTGGGGGGAGCACTCAGGCACCCCAGAGGTGGCCAGCTGTGGCCTCCCCCTCTCCAAAGCCCTCAGATCAAGGTCAGAGCTGCTCTTGCCAAGAATATTTTTGAGGCCAAACTCCCTCGATATCGAAATCAATATCAAAACTTCTATTAACTAAAACGATCCTGATCTTGGCTTTGTATCTACACTATTAATGAGCAGGCTAATGTACAGACCTACAGACTTCTGAGGACTTTAAAAAGCCAGGCAATGGAAAATTATACTGAGATTTACCCTGTTAAAACAATTGGACCTCAACCAAAAAAGCACTTGTGCTTTCAAGAATCACTGACAGTTTTAAGAGCCAATATTTCATGAGTTTTGGGAAAGGCAAGCAAATACGGTATGCTGTCAAAAACGTGAATTCAAACATTCTTTATACAGCCTTTACTTGAAGGTCTGATGTTTTGGGGTGAAAAGCAAAGGTCTTTGGAGCCCACGACTTTGAATCAATCTGATTCAATTGAGGCAGTTCAAGTATAATATTGAGACAACTTTTAGAAATTGCTTAAATGTTGGTATTTTGGATTTAATATGTAATGTAAAAGTTACATTAATAATTCTGGATTTTACATAAAATGACGAGGCAGTAAAATCCTGAAATATCCATTTCCTGGGATATTCTCCTATTAAAAAAGTCTCTCAGCAGAGTGTGAATTATTTGCATTTTTTAATTTCTGGAAGATCATCAATTCCAAAGCTACATTTAATTATGATCTTTTGGAAAATTTTTTAATATTCTTTAAACTGCCCACTTTTCCTTCAGCCTGACAAAGCAGATGAGCTGGCAGAATATAATTTTGTTTAAATCTCATTCTGGTGGAACATTCTGCATTTAATAAATCAACATTTTGCCACTAGAAACTGTTTCACTGGAGCAGTCCAAGTTGATTGAGTAACAAGAATATAAACTTCTTTTTCCCCTGCCTTGCCACTTTGCCATTTTGGAAGGATTTTTCACCCATTTAGTCCAAGGATAAATGGCTAAGCAAGTTGGAAGGAAGGAAAACTAAAATCCTAATCTCTAGTTCTTTGAATTTCACCATACCTTGTTCAGAACGCATTGGGAAGCAGGTACTAGTTTTAATATACTTAGTTTGTGGGGGTTTTTTAAATAAATGCAAAAATGCCAATGAAATTACTATATCAATTAAAAAAATTGAACTCTCTCAGATAACTAATTCATCCTTCTTCAATCAGAAGTGTTAAAAATAGCATGGATGTCATATGCTAGAGAAGCTGAGTGTATAACACACCATAGATCCCACTTCTGTTTGGGTGCTGTCTGGATGAAAACGTGAACAGCAGATTAAAAGAGTGCTGGTAATATGAAGAAAGAACAAAAATGTAGAAAACAGTAAGGTTTACAGATATTTAAAGACACTGTCGTGGCTTGGTAAATGGTATTTATAATTTGTGCTCCTGAAGGGGGGTGGGGGGGAAATCACCTGTGGCTTTATTTCCTCAAGAAAATATGTTATCAGAGATGAACACTGGGGTGATGTTTTGCTAATACAGTATGTTTGGGGATGGGGAGGCATTAGTTTCTTTCAGGTGAAAGTTAAAATAGCTGGTCACTGGTTCTGCTTTTCTAAAATGAGCCAGAGGTGGGATAATGGCTTTATCGCTGAAATGTAATGGCCTTGGAAGGAAACAGACTATTCTAACCTTCACTAGCTTTCGTAAATCTTACTGCTAATTAAACAAAAAAGGAGATTTTTTTTTTTTAAAGGAATCCAGGATTTAGGAGACCCTGTCTCTCAAAAAAGAAATAAAGAAAAAAATAAGAGTTTCACTCAACTTCCAAGAATTTCGACTTGTTGAAACTACTTTTCTTCCCAAGCTGTATCCAGGTGTACTTCAACCTATCCACAGAACAACGCTTGTGAGCTCTACGGACTTGGACAACAGACCTGGCTAAGACAAACTCTGGACTCTACACAGGCAAAGTCGCTCTAAAAGAAACGATCAGATTTGAAGGACACCACATTGTGTTGGTAGTCTTTCTGTGCCAAACTTAACTGGAAATACAAGAGCTTTTTATCGTATGCTATACTAATCAATGATAAATGCTGGAGTTTTAAATCCGAAAACCTTAATACATGCAATGTGTTGCAATAAATCAAATCCTAATGGACAAAAACACTGTTCAGAAAGCTCCAGAGTGTTATTACTAATACACTGGTTTGCAGGAAATTATGAATAACTTATCCTTTCTTGTTAATTTTGAAAACGAAATTCTATTAAGGTTAAAAAAAAAAAGGTTTGTTTTGTTTTCATCCTGGCATTTCTTGAGAGAAATTCTTAACTTTGTAATGTTGTAACTATTGAAAAATATTGTAACTATTGGAATTATAATTTATCATATTTAATATTTCCATTACAAATTTAGACATTTTGTCCACATGAAATGGAAAGTTAAAATCACTAAATAGTCTTATATTATAATATTATAATTGCCCATGAGACCAAAAAATTCTTTTGTACTTTTTTTAGAGAAATGAATTAATAGCAATCAAAAATCATTTTTATGTAAGTATTGTAGAACTAGCAAGGGTTTTTTTACAATGTCATATTCAATAGTAAAAACAAGAATGTGAAAGAAATATGATTTTAATAAATGAAAAGACACTTATACTGTAAGGTCCTATGCAGATGAATCTCATAAACAGTTAGAAACCTTGATTTTAGGACCACTGCATCTTCTGGCATAGACAGAAGACTAATTGTAAGGACAAGTATTACTTTATTAGGACGATGTTTCTAGAATAAAAGGTTGCCATCAAAATAAAAATGTAATGTGTGGCTTCCTCTCTGTGGGTGATGATGCTCTATGGGCAGTAGTCCTCAAATTACTTTTGCTTCTTATCTCTAAGAAAATCTCCGCAGAAACATTGCCTTGTGCATTTGGCCCATAAGGAACAAAGTTTTATTCCTCTCACCTCCTGTATTTATGTAGTAATTGTGTTTGCTGCCTGCAGAAAACGATTACAGTTGGATACAAAGCTATGGTGCATCCATGTACATCACTTGGGAAGGGTACCACTGTGCATTCAGAACAGGCGCCATAAAAGGGACGTGTAGATAGCAGTGCTAATAAATGTACGGATAAGACATTAAAGGCGATGAAATGAAAATGAAGGGTAAGCTAAAACCGATGTTGGCATCCTGCTACCGAACTGAGAATAGGCTGGCAATGAAGAAGCAGGGGGATTGACTGGAGAACCTTGTTGCTCCTAGCATGTGTGCGGCAGTAAATAAACAGGAGCTCTCCCAACCCGGCGAATGAGTAACCTGTACTGGCAGCAAAAATGCATGAAAGAAGTGAGTCTCTCTGTGAGGGGATTCAAAGGAGTAGGGCAGCAAACAGTGATCTTTGCAAATGGAGTTGGGGTGCCCTGTATAGCAAAGTGGGGGGTTGCATTGGAGATGCATTAACATCTAACCCCCAGCAGGTGCTTCCAGGCATGCATGAAGCACACAGCAAAAAAATAAAGTGATCTCATAAAATCCCTAAGCAAGGGGGCTCTGGGAGTCTATGGACGGGGAAGATTTTTCAGGAACTCCCCAGCACTATGGTGTCCACATTTTCACTGTTTTCTAAGTTCACGTGAGCATGGGCGAAGTTTCACGGGTACTGCAAACTGCTAGCCCCGAATAACCGCAGCACTGTAGTGTGCCTTGGTACAAATATTCCAAATCGATCCTAGTACGGAAACAACTGAAGCAACTGAAAAAGAGCTTTATACTTATGGCTGTGAGCACTGCCCTGCTCTCTGAGCACAGAGAACAGGCTGCCTCTCCTCCTGGGACACTGGCAGTGGCACACACCTGTAGCATGGGCCATGGTAATGGAGAACCAGGCGATCTCCCATGTATTTCTGGTTCAGCCTGCTGTATATCTTGGCAATGATGAAAAACCCCCTAGAATCAGCTGAAACTATAACGTGTACTGGAACCTGACAATACAGATGGATGGATCAGCATTCAGCACTGCTGGTGCAGTGCTAACCTGGTGTGCACAGATGTTAGCCTTATACAGGAGACTGGCATCTGGAGAGTCCACCATCTGCAGTTTCTTACCATCATCCTTTGAAAGCCCTAGTGATAACTGCATTGCCACAGGGGCTGGTACAAAGCGAGAGACTGATAGACACCATTAGGTGCCCAAGACTCCCAAATGTATACCAGTTCACAGGAGCTGGCATTACGGCTATGATAGGTGTACCTACCAGGCCTTCCTGAGAGATCCATCAAACACTAGCAAATAATGAAGGGTTTACCCACCGCTTGCCATTGGTGCTCTTGGTTTTAAGCTGGAGAACCTTGATTTTTGTCTCCACAAAGGGCTGGAGAGTTGCCATGCCAATGGTCACAGGTCAAAAATCGACCATCAGGTCTAACTAGTTGGCATCTTGATGGAAAACCACAATGCATCATATAGTGTTTTATTACAGCTCGTGCTTTCACAGCAAATCCTGACTGCTTTGCACAATTTTATCTTCTTTTGCTTGGCCAGTCACCAGAATATTATCTGGTGACACAAACATAAAAGGCAGGATGATTTTCTCATCAAATATGATCCTTTGTGTGTGTGCTTACGATCATTGCAAAAAAACCCAAGATGCACAGACATCCCCTTCAGCAGTGAAATAACTTCATCAAACTGTCACAATTTCAAATGTTCAATGCATTCATTTTTTTTGTTTATTTATTAAAGTAGCTACACACAGACCATATGAAATTTCCTAAATAAAATAGCTTCTTGTGAAGTGAATTTTTCCAGATGAATCAATGTGTTTGTATGCAAAGCACTATTCTCTGACAAACTCTGCTGAAAGCAATATATGACTCATTCCAACTATTCCAAGCTACGCATGACTCATGTTGAATGATGGAGTCAGAAGGTCATTTGTTCTTACATCTCTGTAAAAGTATTTGGACTCTGTATATGTCCAGAGGAAAAGGAAACCCTTATGAAAATTGTCCAGCCCTTTGGGAAAAGCCTCAATCTTGCCATAGATGAATGCACAGCTCACTAGAAGCAATGGTCACATCCTAGATTTTGAACAAAGGCTTTTTTTTTCTGAAATGAAACAGGAGGTTTAGCTTGAAGGTTATCCTATTATCTGGTATCGTAATCTGCTTACGCTTTTCCAGTTTTGAAGTTCTACATGCTGGCATGTGATGTTTACTTACAGGAATGATAATTAATAGACAGTGTCCACTACTAGAAAGTAATTTTGCACTTCAGAGGGACAGCAAGCCCAGTGTCTGAGGTGCAGCTCTTGCTAGACTTTATTCTGCCCTCTGCATAAGCTGGAATTTGGTAAATTTTACCTAAAAGTCCTTACATTATTCTGCCTGTACGGAAAGAAGACAGGTGGAGACATATAACGTTAGAAGTAAAAGTATTAATTGAAGGGGTCTATGGCTCTATTCATAGAAGAGACAAAGAAGATCATATGATTTAATTTGTGTGAGTGTATGTGTATATGTAGATAGATAGATTGGTCTAAGAATTTGAAACCAGGCATAGATGATTTGTTTTCCTACTACATTATGTTACAGAGGTAGGCAGAAAATGCCTAGTTAATTATTGCTGAATACTTTAAGTTTCAAAGTTCTCCTTTTCTCTTTGAGTTTTTCTCTATTATCTCATCTGTTTGTCCATCCTTCCGTCTATTTACCCTTTTTCTGAGCATTGCCATTTTCAAATCATTTGAATAATGCTAATGATACTAAGTTGAGCTTTTGATCTAAATGTTGTTTCTTCTGCTCGCATTTGGATGACAAAGGCATATTTAAAGTTACTTAAGTAACACTGCTACTAAAGTAACTGCATTATATATGGCATTCATGGTAATGTGTTTATTGCTGCATAAAGTGCTTTTAAGGCAATAATTATGACTGCTCTTTAAGTCTGCATTGGCTAGC
>VYZW01007509.1:60304-76405 GCA_013401315.1 Balaeniceps rex | reverse complement strand
CTGCTTGATTTTAGAAAGTGAAAGACTAATGCTTTTTGGTTTGTTTTTTTATTTATTAAAGAGTAAGAGCTTGTGCTGTGATCTTTTTGAGTTAACAAGAGAAAGTGTATTTGTGAAAGGTGTTGAAAAAGCACTGGTCGCTCTGTTGAGCTCTCCCTGGGTGAGTAAGTATTGTACCAGCTCGTACTATAACAACAACAACAACAACAAAAAGACAGACTTTAGCAAGTTCTTACTACCTGTTTGGGTAATGCAGCTCTGTTTGTGTTCAATCAAAAGGAAACTTTAAAGTAAAAGTTTTGTATTGTTTCTGTACGGCAATCCCAGACACAGCATAACCAGACGTTTCTAGGTTTTTTTGCTAAATCACTGATACCAGTGACCCTGGACTTGTTGTGTGGCTGGGAACCAACATAATTTGCAAGTACACGAATTCAGTAATACTGCAAATTAACTGATGAATTCTTGAGTCTTTTGCCTTCTAAAATCAAGCAGTGGATAATATATTGGCAGGAGGGAAAGGGAGAAATTCATTTGCAGAGGCTCACTAGGCTCAAGATAGATCTCCGCAAAGCTTGGGAAAATAGCTTTCTGTGGCTCTGCTAAGATCCTGTTTAATTACTTAGCCAGATATGACCTTGCACAACTTCTATAATACAAGGGACTAGGAGATCTTTTGTGGTAAACAGAGCCCATAATAACTCCGTTCTCTAATCTCTGTTTCTCTAGCTGATGCCACCCTTTATAAAACTATATATATCCCTGAAGCACCTAACTGAGAAATGGCTTTGTGAGGGTATAAAAACATTTGAGTTGCAGGAAGTAATTACACAGGAACAGTGTTACTTGTCTTTTTACTGTTACATACAAATACTGTTATTGGAAGGCGCATCTCTAGTTGTGTACCCTTTGGGTTGGCAGTTATTATACGTTTGGTCACCGGAAAGAAATGCCTAAGATGTTGAGCAGACTGATGTTGTTTAGTTGTATTTTTAATACGGTTTAGGAGGTGTATAACTTCAGTTTTCTTGCACACTTCTGGGAGTCTGTCCCAGATGAAAGCATTCCTAAGGGACACTGGTGTGCGTGGCACCTTAAGAGAGCCTAACAGAGAGTCTGTATAACTCTGCAAAGCAAACCTATCCTGTTTGCAGTAACAAATGCTAAGAACTGAAGGAACTGGAGAAGTAGTGATGTGGTATAATGCAGTGGATCGTACTGTGTTGAGTAATTGTTTCATTACAAGCACTGCTTTATATGGTTCTCTTGTTTTGTTTTTGAAAGCACTGTATAAATATTTTCTTTTATATTGGTGATGCTGATGTTTTAAACTTGCATTGCAGGGGACAGGATGAAGTGAGTTTTGAGGTGCATGACATTATAAATGTGGACCTTGGGCGTTTTTTTGGGTTTTTTGGTGCTAAATATACCTGTAATATGCAGTTCAGGAAAGGAAGGAGATGGTCCAAATTCTGCCATGCTCTTGTTGAACAACAAACAGAGCCTGTGCTAATCAGCTAGCTATCAGAGCCATTCACATGTCCACCCTTATCATGCCCTTACAGGACAAGCACAACCTGCCCCTAAATATCACAGTGCCTCTGTGTGTCAGAAACAGCCTCTCACCTGCTGTAAAAATGCAATCCTCTCTGAGCAGCTGGCCACAGCCGCTGCTTCAAAATGCATGGCAGTACTTTGACATCACTTAAATATCAGCCTCTTAAATATTGTCTCCCTTTGCTATTTTGGTTTTCAAGCAAAGAAGCTGCTCTGCCTTAAGGGGTGAAGGCAGGCACACTGGTTCTTAATTGCCTCCTTCCCCAAGTGACTTGGGAGATTGTTCTCTAACTGGCTGTAATTATCCTTTACTGTAAACTAACCAAAGTACACTCTGATTTCAGTGTTATGTTCATTAGTAAGCATCCTGTTTTGAATGTTAATGTATTCTGGGAATGTCCGATCTATAAGAATGGACTGATTTGTGTAGGAAGTGTTTGTGAAATACCCCGAGGAACAAATTTGTAACACATAACTGATTTGAAATGAAACCCACAACGTTAAGGACAGAATATCAATGATGGTCAAGTTGCAGAGCGGCTTTACATGTGAACATCGTCTAAAAGAGAGATAAACTTTTTATTGTCCCCAAAAGAGCACTTGATGGGAAGGTTGGTTCTGAGCCTGTGCCTGCAAAAGATTTCTCCCCGTGGTCGGTGTTTGTGGCATGATTTCTTGTTTGAGGTGAAGAGGGGATTTATCCCACGAGTGGCACTACTGGTGGTTTTGCAATAGAAGTGGGCTGCTAATTTAGCATGGGAGAAATGTGGGAAGAATGAAAGCTTCCCTTCATACTTTGACTCAAACATAATCCATAAAAAGAAGACTCGCCACACATTCCTTTAAAAAAAAAAACCAAACCCAAAACCAACCCTGAATCCTAGCAGATGTTTTCTCTTGTTATTTTCAAGGTATTCAGCAGTGTGGCTGCTTGGTTTTCAGACGGGTAAATGTGTGCAGCATATAAAAGTGATGTTGAATGCTTTTAACAGCTACAGTTCTGCCATCCAGCTCCTACTCAAGCCCCTGGATCTGGAGTTTTCTGCCATGTCTCCTATAATGAGCAATGAAGCATGGCTGCTCTGCCAAGCACAGGTGGAAAGGTTTGCCTAGTAATGTTGTCGATCGCTGGATAATAAAGGAGGTGACTTGGGTTTTTTTTTTCTGCTGAGTGAGATTATTCCAGTCAAAAGTATGATGTGAATTTCCAAGTGACTCTGTGGGGACACTCTCTTGTAGAGGGGCTTTTTAAGCAATGTAGAACAATAGACTTCCTTAGCAGAGCAAACCACATCAGAAAAAGACACTATCAAAAACGTGCAGGTGGAAAGCTATTGCTGAAAAACTTGTTCCACAATTGCCTTTTCAGCTAATTTCCTTTCATATACAAGCCCTTTTTCAGAGCATTTTACAACATATTTCTGGAGAGAGAGCACTTGATCACTGAGCTTGTGCACAGTGCTCAGATCTCAAGACACCAGGCACGAGTGCCTGGTGCTAGAAATCAGCCCTGATGAACATTCATACACCTGGTTTGGCTAATAGAATTACCCTAACTGTTCTGATGTGCAAAATTGTTTTAATTATATATGAGACTACTGCTTTTGCTGAGTATTTCGATACCTCTCTTAATGATCTGGTTGAGAAGGCAGATGAATATGGAAGTTGTAGAAATGAAAATAAGAATTAAGAAACAAAATAGAAATCTGCGTTTAAAAACAAAAGGCTTGCTTATTGCTCATGAAAGCATTGGGGTATTTGCAGGAAAAAAACCTCTAGAACAAAGGCTTGAGAATGTGATGTTGCATGCTTAGAAACTTCAATTAATCTCTGAATATGATGATTCCCACATGTGGGGAAAATTGCAAGGAAATAACTGTCATGCTATTGAGTTCTGTCTATTCTTTCCAAGTTGCACACATCTTTGAAAACTACTCTGAACAAATCTAATGGCCTCCCTGGATACTACAGACTATGAAAATAAGTTTAAAAGAGCCCCTGAAGAATAGTCTGTGGGCTTTTCACTGTATCAGATGGTTATGTCATTTGCTAAAGTGTAGGCTATGCTTCTATCCTGTCACTGGTAACTTTAAATGCTTGTCTGTTAATGAAAATTATGCTGCTAATTCTTGTAAGTCAAAATGTGACTTTTTCATGCTTTTTTTCTTTTTGTTCTTTTTAAATATAGTGATAGTTATGTGAGATTTAAAAAGGCAACCATCTTCTATTGTTCTGTCTACTTTTCAGAAATAGTGAAAGAAAGAATACAGAAAATGCCTATAAATGGTATTATATATACATGCCACATACATACATGTGTATGTCTGTAGGGAAAAAGAAACTAATGCAGTGTAAAACGGGTTGTTATCTAAAAAATTCAGAGATCTCAGCAGCAAACTTGCTGCAGAAACAGAGATCCTTTCATTTAGTTTAAAGAAAAGATCTCTGTTATGTGAGGTATAAAAAGTCTCCTTTGTTACCCAGGTGCTTTGGGTGAAGCCCTTGAGCAGAACTTATATAAGCAAGAGTATATCGACGCATACATACATACATGAATGCATCACTGTATGTATGTGGGTAAACAGACTTTTAAAGTAATCTCAGGCTAAGGTTTCCGTATCTGCTAGCTACACTTGTGCACTTTCAGCCTTTACTAGGAAATGGAGCTTGCCAGCTTTTTCAAGCTTTGTCTCTTTTTAAATACCCATTCGCACATATATGTATCTGGGATGGTATCCCCCAATTCTTGCCTTACCTTCACATCGTTGATGTTCATCCTTGTTCCCTCCTTCCCAACAAAGATGTCATCTATGTCAACCAGAATGTACCTATCCAAGGACAGCGTGAGCTTCTTCCCCGACAGGAAAGAGATAGCATCAATAAAGATCAGTTTGTGCAACCAGAAGGTCAGGTTGTTTCCAAAAAGGACTCTTTGAATCCCGTCATGAAGCCCCAAGTCTTGGATGACGGTTGCATACAGAGCAGCCTTGGGCAGTGCTGCGGGGGATGGTCTGGAGGTCTGCAGTTCGGTTAAAAGCACAGGCTGATAGGTGGAATGGTTAAACTGGAAAACTGTCCAGTCTTCACCAGGCAGCGGACCTTTCTCAACCCTTGGTGCTTTGGTAATGCGCAGCAGGGGAGATTGAGGGTTTACCACACAGTCTTTGAGGGCTACATTATTATAAAGATGTAATGGCAATCCTTTCAGTTTTGTACTTGGGGAGCTGTTCTCATTGGCTTTATGAAAACCAATTATGCTAACACTGTATTCCACACAGTATTTTTCCAGAAGTTCTCTATTCCACGAGTCCATGGATACATACTTTAAAATATTCTCATATATAACGATTGTGTATTTTCCTCTTCCATTGTCTGTGAGAGGGGGAATATCCCCTTTAGCTGGCGTGATGACCATGTGGTACTGAAATCTGCTGGACTCAAGGATGGCTATGATGTCTTGCCCCAGCTGGGAGTACTGGCTTTCCACAAACAGGAGGACAGTGGGATCAGTTTTAGACGGATCAATTGGCTTAGCTGTTTTCAGCTCCACGGACCTGTACGGTAGAAGCTTGAGGTCTTCACACTCCGCTTGTCCGGTGGTTTCCACGAGGGCCATTTCCTGCTTGTAGCCAGTGTAGAGGTAATAAGCAGAAATGATGATACTTGCCAGGCAGAAGGTCGCCAGGAGAATGACCAGCGTTCTGAAACTTCTGCGGAGCTTCACGATTAGATTCATCTTTCGCAGGACTTCCAACTTCTGTTGGGCTTGCCGCTTTTTGGTTCTCTCTTCCTAAAGTACCATAGGAACGAGGAGATGCAGAGGTGCCGATTCCCCTCCCAAGACATTCATGTGACCATTGCAGTGCATTTATGAAGCTGTCGGGGAGGTTATAAAGCTGTTGGAGCGGGAAGTCAAAGGATCCGGAAAGCTAAATTGTAAGAGGTTTTCTCAGAATGCAGCAGCTGCCAATAATCAATGAAGAGGACTCTTAACATTATCTGCAACAAGAAGTAGAAGACGAGTAAATAAAATAAAATCCATAAAGAAATTAAAACACATGTTAATAAAGACAGTGATTGATACTGGTAATCTGAGTTAAGAGGGAAGTTTATGAACGGTTCAAGGAGCACTCAGTGTCACTTGCTTTCTTGATGTATTAAGATAAGCTGCATTAAACAGCTCTCCCATATTCTTGGGGTATAAAAATAAAGTCTAAACATAAATTTTGAGGACATGTATCGCTTCATTTATGGGCATTTATCTAAAATGGTTCATTGCTATTGCAAATGGGAATGACTGAAGATTGTAGGACAAAATTAGGACACAGTAAATGTTTGTTAAATATTGGGCCATGTTCCATGTCAAACTCAAACTACATAAGTATTTTGAAAGGGGTGACAAATTCTGTGTTGGACTGTGAAACTAATGAAACCAAAGTGAAAGACACGAGAGGACTTTGAGAAAAGATTTGTAGGACTTTTCTCTCCAGTTTCCATTCTGTACTGGAGTGATCAGTACTTTACAGTCTGTTTAAGGACTGTCTGGAATGTTAGATTGTGCATGGATTTTCCAAGTGAATGAGTAGGCTACTAAAACTGCGGGGTGCAGCTGTGCATACCTCTGCCTCCATCAGGGACGAAAGGGAGGTGGTACGTAGCATGAAAGTGAGTTGTTTGGCAAGTGCTGGGTGGGCACGTAGCTGTGTGCCCAGGGCCACGACACCTCCGGCTAAAGGACTGGGGCTTCGGTCTGTCCCTGCTGTGCTGTATTGCTGAAATAAACCTGACTCCCTGGCTAGTGCAATTCCAGTGCACTATTCCAGTGTAGTTCTACCTAAATTCATGAAAAATTACCATTGGTAACAATAAACCATATGACTTGGAGGCAATTAAAACTACATAAATAAATAGCCCAGGCTGCTCTATGGATTTAAATAGTAATTAACATCTTTCTGAATTATTTATATTGTTTACCTATTGGAACAATGCAAGACTGTAAACAATGGATGATTTTTGAACTGCAAGGAAGAAACACTCTTTCCAGGCAGATGCTTGTCAGCTGATGTGGCCTCCTCCGTTAACTCAGATTACACTTTTGAGTTTCATTCTGAAAACTATTAATTCATCTGAAGCTTTACACCTAAAACTGGAAAATGCTTGTAAGAAAAGGTATTGAAGAAATTTGTCTAGCGGTATACTTTATGACTCTGGTATACAGTTCTAAGGAACCTTTGGGTTGTGTCAGTTCAGGATCTTAAAAATGCAAGTGAAAAGTTTTAATATTGCTTTAAATGCCTTGTATACCGCTCTCCTAGTATTAGAGTACTCTACTGCTTTTTGGGAGCTTATCAAGCAATGAACAGAACGCTGAAGTAATTGTGAATTAATAGGTCTACTTGCTCATGAGAGGCTTGTTGCTGCTCTCGCAGTTTAGAGAGAGGGAGTTGTTGCTGAGGCCATTTGTGACTTTGTCAGGTTCAGGTTTTTGTCTGTTTTACCTTTCTCGGTTGGAAGCTTGCTAGGAGATTCGCACCCCTGTATTGTGGGCTACTCCATCAGTGACCCTGCTGCGTGTCACACAGCAATTGGCCAGAAGCTGAGCAAGGTGGGTAGTTTATCCATGAACAGAAGTGAGCAGAAGTGAGAAAAATGTTCTGTATTTAGTAATGTCTTATGCATGAGAGAAGAAATAAAAAAGAAATCACAGCTATCACTAGGAAATTAAAATCATCCTGTTAATTGTAAGAGTATTTGCCCCCCTTTGGTGCTTCCCTTGTTCTGCAGTTCTGTCTGCTTGCCATGATCTTGCTTCTTATTAAACCTCCAATTAAGATTTTATCAAAAGATAAAACTGGATCAAGTGAAGCATCCTCTGTGAGGCCATGTTGCAGTTTTGGTGACATTGATGAGTCACTCAGCCTGACTCTGAGGGTTTATCGGATCAGGAGAATTGCTCTCCGTGGGAAGGGCAGCCTCGCTGTGTGGGTAATCTGCGCACAAAACAACTAATTGTAACAAGCCTTAGTTTTGTTAGCATGAGATAGGCAGGTATCTTGGAAACAATAATTAAAAACCCCTCTTAGACTCTGCATCCTCTGCTTGCTTTCAGCACTAGAGGGCAATATTTTCTTGCTTTTTAGCAGACAGCACCTGCTGTCACCTCTACTCACAGAGCAGACAGCCCTGCCTGCAGGCAGGCTCTTTCCAGAAGGGTCTCGGAAATCCTCAGGGCCAGGTAGAACACCTTAATTAAGGCTCTTATGTTTGAAAATAAATAAAAAACAGTACTTCTGCTCTGAGAAATCTGCCACTAAATCACACTGAATGCTTAACAAATGTCTCAGCCTACACCTGTAGCACAAGGGAATAGCGTGCAAGGAGACCTAAAATTGCATATTTTTTCCTTACTGTTCTGTCCTGCTGGATGTCCCAGGTACTGGTATTGCAAGCTGTCAAAATAGCACACTTCATGAGCCAGATCTTTGCTGCTACTATTGCTTGTACTACTAAAATATGAGAAGCCCCTGACTTTATACTAGCCAAAACAAAACCATGGTCTTCATCCCAAATTATTTGATCCAAATAACACTGGTAACATCTCTTCCAGCTAAAATGTTAGTAATCACATCTAATGTAAACTAGTACATCTGTTGTATGCAGATGTTATAACAATTGCAAGTATCCACGCTTATCTAGATGTCTAAATATAAGAATTGATAAGGAATTTAAACTTGCATATGGAAACCTGGCATTGGAGCAGATCATTTTGATTTGTGCATTGTGTTTGAACTGCTCTGTTGAACTGATTATCCTGTTCAGTCAAAAAGAAAAAAAGTGCGAAGTAATTAAAGTTTATGAAAATAAATCAGCTATATTAGCCATTAGTGGGACATTTTCCAAGGCGTAATTGGAAGTTAAGTGCCGTTTGTGCCTTTGAAACTCTCCCCCTTAAAGTTCAACAGCTTTATATTCACTCAGAAATTCAAGTATCTTTGGAGTATTTCTGTGCTATATTAAAACCATGAAAATAGGCCGTATTTCATAATTAGCATTACTAATGCAGTTTTATTTTAGAAATGGGTGTTTGAGGTCCTGTGTTCCTATGGTCACTGGTCAGCATTCATTGACTCTTCAGGGGTAAAGCCCAAAGCTGGGTACATTTGATCAAGGAATCAAGGTTACATTCATCCAGAGTTGATCCTTCAGTAGATCTTTGATCCTGTGTTCAGCTGACTTCCTAGATATGGAGCCTTTCCCCAGAAAGAGCAGAACTCTGCAATATAACTCCGTTATGATGCCATAGCCATCTGCGGGAACCGTAATTTTTCTTTCATTCAGGCAGCCAAAGAAAAACAGAGGTTTAAAAATTGCTGCCTCCTTGCTAAATAATACTTCCTGCTTCCCCATAAAAATGCATTTGATTGATGATTAAAGCATACTGATTTTGAAGATGATTGATTGGGAGATTAGGAGTCAACAATTTAAAACCAATAGCACAATAGTGAAGAGAAACAGCCTGTTATTAATACCATGTGTTAACACTGCATCGGGAATTAAAGCTGATTCTCTCATGGTCCAGTTCCTACATGCAGCCCTTCTCTCAGGGCTTAGTGACTTAACAAGCATCTTGACCAAATTAGGTGCAACTAATCAGTGGGGGGAATACAGACATTGCAGAAGGCAGTTACATGTTGTGAAGGTAGCTGTTAATTGCTAATGAGGAATAGCTGAAATAATGAAGTTATTGCCTGGGTAAATAGGGAAAACTCCATTAAGAGTGAGAGTTGCTGCCTTCCATCAGGAGAAATGGGTGATACGTGAGCAGCTTGGCCCTGGCAGGAGGACAGCAGCGAGTACTTGGTGCGTAGGCTGCCAGCCTGACCGCAGGGCTGTTGTAAGCTCTTCTCCCGTCCTTACCTCTCCTTGCAGGTAGGCTAAGGATCTCTGATCTAGTCCAGTGTCTGGAAAGCAGAGATCTTGATGTTAATCAAACAGTTGTGCTTATCCACCCTATGGATTGACTTCACATCTGTAGCAGGCTAAGAGCTTGTTGCTGATTACAGTGCTGAGTAGAGGAGCAGGACACTTGTCAATCCCCTGCAATACGGTCATCTCTGGTTGCCTGTCTGTAGCAGAGTGGAACGCTCTATGGGTAATTTATCTGGAAGCAGGCCAGAGGTTACCTTTCATCTGACTCCAGCATAAATCAGAAGTCGGAATGTCTTTATTTTCTATATACAAAACTTTCTTTTAGGCTAAAAAATTAATGCAAATTCTTTCCTCTTTTCCTTCCTTTCTAAGCTTGTATGACTCCTGCCACTTATTAGCAGTCCAATGATCCATGATACCTACTTGCTACTCCTTATGTATGACTGCTCATTCAATACAGAAAAAAGCAAACTGATTTGAGTGAAAAATGACTCCTGTTGACCATTAGCAAAAGTTCAGGGTTTCTACTCACTGTAGAGGAAAAACCAGCTTATTTTTCTCAGAAAAGTTTCCAAGAGATTTTTTTACTGAGCTCATAAAACTTGGGTGCTTCTTGAAAGTAACTTTTTTTCTTTTTTAAGCCTAATGAAGTTGCAACATGCTTTGTGTTTATGTGGCTTCGCTCATGAGGGGTGTTGATACCAGCTGCTCATAGCTTACCACAAGGTTTTAGAAAACTCTTTTACCTAGGATAAGGACGGCTTCTGAGCTGGTAAAAGCTGTTGCAGGTCTTCTAACTTTGTTCTAACTCTCTTACAATTTCTGAGTGGAAGGGCTGATCAGCACTTTCATCTTTTGTTTGTTTTCAATGCATAATCATCTGTAAGTTAAAACACCAGTTTTTCAGTATTTTCAGCAATTTGATCAGTCTATCTATAATCTTGTGTGATTCCAGAAAGCTAAATGATGCCAGAGGTTGAAGTCGATAATCAATGAATATAAAGTAAAGTGTCTGAATATCTCAACTTGTGCACGGAATGAAAGCTGGTGCGATCTTATGCATGAAACAATACTTGGAAGCTAGCTATTTGACCCTTTTGACTTCTATGTTTCTTCTGGCTTTAAACTTTTCCAGGTGATTTCAGAACTTGGAGCTTTGAAGAAAAAGGCTTCCTGGTGGAAAGGCGGCAAAAGGTGTATTTGGAGATAGGTTTTACACATATACATATTCTCACACATGTGTACATGTGCACACACTCCCCCCCCCTCCCCTTTACTGTATATATAAGGAAGTTGGGAAACATGGTGTGAAGGTACTTAGGAAGCCTGTAAACTCTTCTCTCTTGATAAACTGATAACATCTGATTGCTGCAGACAGATTCATGCAAAGCTAACAGTTTGTCTCACTCCAGGACCAACAAAGTTGATCTGTTTTTATCATGGCTAGTATTGTCAAGTGTGATTTGAAGCAGACTAACAGCATAGTTTTCTTTATTTTCAGTGTTTTACTTGTCTTTTGACTGAGTAGGGGAACTGTGATTAGATAAAGCCTTGTAATAATTATTTTTATTCCTTTAATACTTCTGAAGGTGTGCAGACAGCCATCACTGACTTGCCACCACAAGTCCCACTTTCTTGAACACATATGATAGATGTACTGTCGTAACAGCATGCAAGCAGACGTATTTTGTTCTCATTTATGCATATGTGGTCTGAAGTTGCTGACTTACCAAGTGGTTTTTCTTTTTTCTTATTGATGCTTTTAGATGGGTAACTATAACCTCTGCTAATGAGACCCCCCACAAAGATATTCTACATGAATCGGTGGGATGCTTTTACAAATGTGAACTAATGAGACGCTAAGGAACTTGTTGTTTCTGCAAATCCTTCCTCACAGAATTGTTGCCTCCTTTGATTCTCCAGCCCACATGTAACACTTCACGTTGCTTAAGTCCTAGTAGAAACTTATTCTAAGATTTAACCAGACCACACTTCTGGTGAATGTTGCCTGATGTTCGGCCTCAACGCTTCTTTCTTCTGACCCATTAACTTCTAACAGTCCCACGGTCATTTGGACCACCCAGAAATGCACATAAATATCCCATCCATGATGTTTCAGTGACATTTCCTCCAACTGTCACAATTTATCAGTCTCTAACATGCCAGTGTCTTTGAATATAAGTAGTTGTAATATTTCTTCACAAATCACTGACTGCTGATTTTTCCTGAGTGTCAGGTGTGGAAGCTCCTAGAGATCAGTAATAATTTAAGTATAGTCTTAGGAGGACCATGCATGAAGAGAGAACCTATATATATATATTTCTTGTTTCTTGACAGAGTGGGTCTAGTCACCATCACAACGGGTAGGTGTTAATGACCACATTCACCTTTTGTGCAGCTCCATATGTAGCAAAAATGTTGCGTAGTGATATCAAAATATATCACTTTATCAAAATATACCAAAATGTACATAATATTTTGATGTCATCAGGCAAAACAGCTTAGCTTTGTGGCCAGACTTAAAATAAAAAAAAAGTATTGTCTCAATGTCATTTCTAAAAAATGTGTCCATCTTGCCTGAGTGGTAAGAGCTATCGCTTTTCACCAGTAACTTGCCAAAAATGCAAAAAAGCTAAATAGCATTATTCTTGGGTACAGGCCTGACTTTTCCCAAGGTCATTTCGCAGACCCATGGTTGATCTGGAAGCAGTAGCCACTTGCTCTTACATAATGCCCTTCCACAGATAGGTGTCTTTACAACCCTCATGACATCTGTAGGAAAGTAACTGGATGAAACCAAGGATGAAAAGAAGGTTTTGAGAGATGATCTGAATGTCAGAAGCTTACTGCTTAAGACACGATGACAGAGCCAAAATGTCATGGCAGGAAGTTGTGGCTGAAAACACAGCAGAGATTCCCATGGTACAAAGTTGTGTGTGACCTACAGGATCAAGTCCTTGGAGTTGATGCTTTGCTTTCCCAGTGGGATTAATGGAGGGTGCAGGTAAAATGAACATCCTATGATTGCCCCAGCCTTTTGAATGAAGCTGGTGAATAAAAACAGGCTTCACATGTTTTCCTGAGGCAGCCTGCAAAACATGCCTCCTGACTTGATGCAACAAATCTTCTGATCTCGCTTGGTTAATGGCTCTTCATCACTTTTCAATTCATAGTTTAATGCTTCAATGGAAGCCAATTTGAATTCATTTAACTTTTCAAATAAAACTTTTGTGAGATGCTGTATCATATGTTTTATTACAGTCCATCTATTCTGTTACTGTTTTCTACTTCTATAAGGCTGTCAATTAGCTATCCAGTTTCAATAGAATGATTTGTGTTGTGAATTCAGTTGAGAGACAACATTTGTGCAATATAATGGCTGCCTAACTAGAACTCCTTAAAGTCAATCAATGCAATAGTCAAACTCTGTACATCTTGTTTCATCATATATAAAAGCTAAGGCATAAAAAAAACTTAAAAAATCTTCTTGCAGTTCTATTAGCATCTAAATAACCGCAGATTTTCTGTCTCTATTTTGAAAATTTACCAAGGATTACAGATTTGCTGGATAGCTATTGAAACTTTACTTTTTGGAAGTTTCTTACACAAAAAAGTTTAGAAGCTCCCTTTTCAATGAAGAGGCCTTTTGCATACAAGACATAGTCACAGGCTCTGGAATAGCTTATTAGAAGCTAAACTCTTTGGTCTTTATACTTTTTTTTTTTTAGTAGTTAATGGTTTCCCGCACTTTCTGTTTTCCTATTGCTTTTATGGGACCTAAAAATGTTTGCCACCATACAAGATAATTAAAATGTCTCCACCCTTATATCAATGACAACATATTTCACTGAATAACATGTTTTGTGGTGTGTCTGTATCCTGTCGCAGGGACTAGTTGTGAGAAAGTCTGATGTGGTCACATCTGTGCTAGGAATTAAAAGGAGGCCACTAACTTATTTCAGAGACTACTGCTGTCACATAGTAATGATCTATTACTACTGCAAAGGAAGTTTATTTAAACCCAGATAACAAAGACTTTGCACCTAAATCCTTAGAGCAGCATGTTTACCACATGAAATTTAAACAGAGGTTTGTTCTGAGTTTATTCAAGCCAGGTTCCAGCTGGCCAGAGACTCTTTTCAAGCTCTGAGTACATTAACTCTCATTATAGTAGCTTCCCTGTATTTATTATTTAAGTAAATTCTACTGGAGGCCCCTCTCCCCATCTTCATCCTTGTTGGCTGAAGGGTTTTGTTATCATTGAGAGGATTTGGTAGAAAAATGGGTAGAATACATAGTGAGTTTGGTCCCAGCAACCTCTGATCAGAGCAGGTGTGTGGGCTAGAGCATCATCTAAGCCATCAGCGCTGCTGACAACCTGGCAGGTCTCAGCCAGCAAATAGTGGTAAAGGCCAGTAATGGCTTTCAAGCAAAGTAAGGCGAGCAGAGTGAATGAAGACAGGGTGACCCTCCACGTGCCTCTTTTTGTGTGTGTGTGTGTGCGTGTACTTCTTGGACGGCATTGTTCTAAAGAGGAAAATTCAAACAGTCACTTCCACCTTGCTCATAAAACACTTGCATTTATCACTGCTTTATTGCATGACAGTTTGGGGGCAGGAAGTTAAGTTTATAATATCTCTCCTGTCTTTTCCATATATATATTTAAATTGCTTAAGTTAGAGTCTTAGTCCTAGACCAGTTCCAGGCGGTCTTTCTGAAAATTCTGGGCCTTATTACCAGTTCTTTAAAACTGGAAAGATTAGCTTTTTGTGGGAACCAATTATGGCTGCACATATTACTGTTGTCAGTAAAACTAACGTGGACAGAGGAACTTCATCATACTAAAAATACTACAATACCCAACAGACTAGATCTCACTTTAATGTATTTAAGTATTTCAGACACTGCCAAGCAGACAAGATAGTCCAAGGAAGTTTTATGGAAGATATTAATTCAAATTCAACTTCTTTTTATCTTGAAGTGATTGGATGGGTATTGTTTGCCTATCAAGAGGAAAAATGCCTAGTAGTGAGAGGATAAGGCAGGGAGCAGAAACTGAGTTCTGTCTCTTTCTGCCACCAACACCATGTATTGCCCTCTGGAGGCCACTAATTTCCACCCCCCCTCTTCAGTTTCCCTGTCTGTGTTGTGGGAATAATACTCTTTTCTACCTTTACATGGGCATTAGCTGTAAAATGTTCTAAGATGATTCATGTTTGGTTCAAATGTATATAGCGTGGATATTGCAAACAGTGCATTTAAGAAAGCCACTGCAAAATTCATACTTTCATGTGCAGTCAAATGTATTTGCAGTGCTTGCTTCCTTTTTCTTATTTTTCATAGCCTGGTAAAATTTCTTTGTGTTTATTTCTGCCACCGTTTTATGGGGTTTCTCTGAGAGAAGCCACTTTGTCAGTCAAGTGTAAGATCTCTTTTGAGATTTCTGGTGTGTTGTCTGTGACCTATAGATACTGTTTTTCTTTTGGTTCAAAATATAAACAAATATTTCCTTTCAAAAGATCTATTCTTTGTTTTGTCTAGATAAAGTTCAATTTAGAAATGCCACTAGTAGGATAAGGGTCCTACTTGGGAATTCAAGGGATTTTTTTTTTTGTTGAGTCATGCTAAGCTCAGCCACTGGAACTAGAACTAATACCATTAGAGCTATGTGATAGAATAGCGAGGCTTTGAGTAACCTGTTGTTTTTGTGAAAAACCTCTGCTTATTGAACTACTGAGGCATTAACTTATTTTTGGAAGGAGGGGTTGTTGGAATAAAAAAAAAAATCCAACTGGTTGTCAAAATCTTTCTGAACACGCTGCCCCTGCACCAGGCTGGAATTAGTTATGTTTTTTTACATTCCTATTCTCTCCTGTGGACTGGGTGCATTACTATACTGTGTTTTCCAACATGTATCTCCAGGATGCATCTTGGAAGAGGAAATCCAGCCTGGCTTTCCGGTTTATGGAAGGGGCTTACAAGCTGACAGAATGATATCTCATTAGTTGACACAAGATACATTGTAATCCATAAAGTTCTGTTTAAACAATATATACATAGATATTTAATTTTCTGCCTGAATGTAAATCTTTCCTATGGAGGAGAAAGCCTTCTCAGAAGTACTTTAGTTAAAAATCTGAATATGCAGAACGACTGCTGCTGATTCATGCTGGTACATGGATCTTGCTACCTCCAAAGCTGATGAGGAGTTGGTCTTATGGGAGTCTGAGAATGTCAAGTGTTTTGAGGCATGCACTGCTTGCTTTGCTTGTCATGCAGACAGTACGTACCAGAGGTCTCCTGATCTTTAACTGTGATTTTTCAGGTACAAATTATAGTAACATGCACCCCTGCAGGTAATTTAGANTGCCCTGGGCAGTAAGGGATTGTACTCTGTGTGTGCATGCATGGTTCCACCCGTAACAGTGCAAATCCTATGGGGGTAGAACAATGAAACTACTTAAAATGGCACAACAAATACAGATACAGTCTACTAACTAGTAATGAGTAAAAATGCCCTAGTCCATTATAACAGCTATTTAGGTAGGTAGAATGCAGGGAGTCTGGCAAAAGTATCAAGGCAGATGGCCCTGCTTTTGTTTAAATTTAAAAAAA
>VYZW01007509.1:20663-60238 GCA_013401315.1 Balaeniceps rex | reverse complement strand
GACCAGTAAGTGTCATTTCTTACCCAGAAACCTAGACACTACTGCATTTTCCTCTCGTATCTAAAAATTTCTCTGTGAATCACCAACTACCTGCCCTTCCCTCTGGTGGTTTAAGGGGTGATAAATATCCCAGTGAGAGAGAATAAATTCAAAGAATACCCTGAGGCTCTGGAAGTCAAGCTCTGGCCTTCTCCTTCAAAATATGGTCCCATGCAAAAGGAAAGGATGTTGGATGAAACATCCCCTGAAACTAGAACATAGAGGTGGGTGCATATTTCATGACACTGTTTTAACTTTCCAAGCAGTTGCCTCTTTTATGGCCAGCAGCTACTATTAATTATTTATCAGAACACTTATTTATACACTAAAAGCTAAATGCAATCCTTTCAGTGGAAGCCTGGCAGAGTGTGGGTTGAAATAAGTAGCTGTGGATAGTCCTTCAGAAGGATACGTTTTGTGCAGAGTTCTGTTCAGGGAAGAGCCCGTTCACATTATTCCTGTCTGCTGTGTGTCTGATAATGATATATACGTATGGGAGATTAAAACCCAGCCATTAGTAAAGCTCTATAGCTGTAGATTCATCAGCCCTGAGCATTAGCTGTGCGTGCATTTCTCAGTGCTCTTGTGGGCTGCAAGGATGGCAGATGCTCCTCCCATCCCGTGGCTGCATAAGGACTAACTCTGAAGTTGCAAGATTGTGCTAGCTGAAATTCTGCAACAGCAGCCTTGGGTGCAAAAGCATGTACTCTGTATGTTTAGCTATACCATGGTCTGGGACAAATGCATCAGCAGCCATACATGTACAGATTTTAAATTGCTGTCTGTGTTATGCTGTCTATTTTCGGGCTGTGCTGTGGGATACCTTGTCTTAGCATGTTTTGGCGGAGGAAAGAAACTTGCGTGGCAGCCTCCATGTGACATGAAGAAGCAGGGAAAACAAAGACTTCCCCAGGTTGTGAAAAGCAAACCAGAGATTCAGCAGGTTTTCCCTTGGCCAAGCTAAGTAAGCCAAGTACAGTTCTTATTCCATCAGCTTCCAAGGAAGAAGAGGGAACCCTTTCCTTTTTCCTTCTTTTCTCATGGAAGAAGCCCACCCTGGCCTGGCTTCTACTTCTGTATTTGCTCTGGCTCTGCAAAACCCATCCTTACAGCAGAGGAGAGAGGATTAATTTGCTCCACTTGCGTGCACTTGGGGAAAGCAGTTGTGACCCTTCCTGTAGCCAGAGGGAAGGAATAGGTTTAAATACTTTTCTGCTCCTTTCGGAATTGAGTTTAAATCGTCTCATCACAATACATTACTTCTGGTGCCAATGTGTTTTCTTCATCAAATACTGACATGGTTTCTACACTGTTGCGCTGTTGCCATGTGATTTTGGTGGCATTACTGTTTAGGTAAAATATTATTAGTTTTCTATAGCAACTGTTAATTTGAGAAGTATCTGTGACTTCATTGTAATTACTACTGACAGTAGTTGTAATAAATGCTTTAGATTGACATGCATGGTTTTCATTTTCTTGCAGCACACGATTTTGGTTTTTTATAGCTCAAGCAATTTTTCTAATTTGAATGTTGACATAGATGGAAAATAAATTCTGTGTTTGTATCTAGCACTCTTCTGGGTGGCTTACACTTCATGAGGGGCATTGCTTTAACATCTCAATAGGAGAAGTAGACTTGTTGCTGTGATATGAGCATTCTTCAGCCTTTCTCAAAATGTGAGACAGGACACTTAAATGCTCCAAGCAATTTCCAGCACAGAGACCCCCCTTCTCCCATAGTCCAGCCCCTCAACCTGCTCTAATGGTCCTCAACTGTATCCCAGGCCTGAGAATAAGGGATCTGCTAAACTGCCACTTTACACTGTACTCCTTAATCCTTGCAAATGGTTTCAAACCCAGGCTCCCCTCACCTTGGAAAGTGTGGAGAGCCCTTGGCTCATCTTAAGCTCAGTGCCCTGTTCCTGAAATGACCCCACAGGCTGGGGAAATTGCAGCTTTCTGCACAATTCTGAGTTATACTTCCCTTCAGCCACTCAGGCCCCAGCTTGAAATTCTTTGCTGCTCTTAGGCCAGGGTTTGCTTTGTTCAGAAAAGCCCATTTTGCAGGTATGGAAAGCAGTTTCTTGGATGCACCTAAGAAGCTGAAGCATTATGAAAACTTTGCAAAGTGAACACTTGATGGAAGCAAACATCAGTGTATACATGCAGCTGAAGCTCAGCCAGCCCTATGGTCATAGAGGCAGTCAAATCAAAATTGTTTGTGAGCTAAATCAGAAAGATTTGGAACAGAAATTATCTCTCTCTTTCTAAGACATCATGATATTCTTTCCCTTATTGCTTCTAGAAAAATAAAATGAGAAACAAATCTTTTTCTGGTGGCATATGGTTAAATGTAATTTTTTGTTTATCTAACTGAAAACTCACGGTCACAACTACTAGTAACTCATCAGCATTTTCTTTGATCAGTATTGCCCTGGGTTTGCAATATGTGGCCATGTTTTCCTTAAAGTATCTCATTATACCTCTGAGAATTCCTGTACTGTAAGAGTTCCAAAAAAAAGAATCTTTACTATTAGCATATTTTTCTCCCACTCATGCTTGATGATAGTTGAACTCTAGAGAAACTCATGATTCCCTGCATGCTGCCACATCAGCTAAGTTTGATCGGTGCCATTACAAAGAGCAATATAGCAGATATCACAACCTCTAAACATCCATAAAGTTTTAATAGGGCTTCCAGAACTTTATAGTGTGAGTTAACAGGGTGTTCAGACTGAAATGGAAGTATATGTGGGGGCATATATATGTGTGTGTGCGCGAGTGGTCAGTCACCTCAAGCATCCTGCCCTATGCTTAAATCTAATCCTTTGGATTTGATTTACTCCGATAAAATGAAAGTTAGAGGAGCATTTCTCCAGCCTCACAGAAAACAGTGGTGTCAACAAGACATTAAGGTACTCCTGCTTTCATTTCTGAGGCTTTCAGACATTAGGCGTTTATTATGAATCAAAAAAAATGGCCATGTTCTGAGGAAATGGCACAAAAACTAATACACAATCTTAAACTTCTGCACAGAGCAATGCCATTAGGAACATCTAATCTAATTGAGCAGATCATATTCTTTGAATTGGTAAGATTCAGAAGAAAACTGGAAGCCAAGAATTTCCTTAGTTAAATGCGACTTGGCATTCCCCCCTCCTCCTTTAGAGCAGCGTTTCAGAAAGCAAGTCAGACAGTGCAGCTTAGCTGATGGTAAAACGTGCATGATGAAAGTATACAGACGTGATGGGGCAAGACAGGGAAGCACCTGGCAACATTGCCAACTATTTGAACTTTATGACCAAAGAGATTCTGCTATTCTTCCACAAGCTGAACATCTTATAGCAGGAGGATCATAATTAAAAACTACTGAAGGAATGGGGTGAAAATGACTTATTTCTCTCTTCATCTTTTGCTCTGATAACATTCAGAGGT
Source organism: Balaeniceps rex (assembly GCA_013401315.1). Lineage (NCBI taxonomy): Eukaryota > Metazoa > Chordata > Aves > Pelecaniformes > Balaenicipitidae > Balaeniceps > Balaeniceps rex. The sequence goes on along the minus strand of VYZW01007509.1, from coordinate 56,764 downwards.
AGAAAAAGCAGAATAACTTGCTACAGGGGGTAGGCCAGATTCTGCAGCATTTATTCTCAGGGAGGGAGGGTCCTATAATGTGATTAAAAGCTGCAGAAGTTAGTAAAAAATGATATGGTAAATTCCCTGGGGAAAAGAGAACTTAATGAGTGTGGGTTTTGAATGTATGTGTGGTTACATTAGTGTAGTGCTTGTAGGAAGAGACTTATTCACCTCTAAACATTTCTCCTTTGAGTGTTTATTCCCAGCAGCAATGACTTGGAGCTGGTGTGTCAGCCGTAAGATAAAACACTGGGCTGCTGCTGTGCTCTATCTCTGTAGTCATCTGAAGAGCAAACACTGATTTCTTCAGTTTACCTCTTACTACCTGAAACAATCCTTGCTTCCACACTATGAATGATCATGCTGTTTTAAAAAAAAATGTTGCTGGCTGATGTTGTTTGGATATCAAACCGCTGGAAGAGAGCAGATCTGCAGGTCTTGGCTTCCTCACAGTACAATTACTTCAAATAGTGCATGTTTACTATAAATCCATGGAAAGCTTTCACATTGTCATTTTAATACACTAGTTTTGCTTAACTTTGCTAGATGGTAGCAAATAAAAGCCAAGTATATGGAGTAGACTAAAGAAGAATCGCAACCTTATCCTCTTTTTTCCTTACACAACTTCCCATGCTCTAACTTCTGTGGTCTTTCATGTATTTAGTCAGACAACTGTTTCCCCTTGGAGGGCGTGCATCCGTTTACATCGAGGGCACTTGCATGCAAACACGGCAAAGACTATCTCAAGCTTTCAAATAATCCTTTGAATTCCAGGCTCTAGGTAGCTTTCTGAAGTACTTACTATACATAATTAGGTTCTAGGCAAACCATTTTACACACCGTGTGGATATTTATGCCTGCTCAGGAACTGTTTTCTTGTCTCCGAGTACAGGCACTGTCTATATAGTCATATGTATATATACCCAGAAGTATAGGTTAATGTAGCAATATGTGCAGAAGCTGAACAATAGCTTACCTAGAGAAGAACTTCTCTTCCTAGTGTGCAGGAAAGAGACATCTGCTATTCAAATCTCTTCACATGGCTCCAGGTAAACTAGGGAGAGTTTTCAATTGATAGCAGCTGTCTGAGCGGCATCCCGGGAAGGTTCCTCTTGCTCCAGCCCCAGTAACTGAACTCTACCGGCACAGTCACATCTCGTTTATACACAGACTGTCCTTTTCAAAACAAGCAGCCAGCTGGAATGATTCAAACCTCTGTTCAGCACACCGTTAAAAATGCAGCTTCCTTCTTGGACATGGGGATTACACCGGGGAGCAACCAGGCTACAGCAAAAAGGCTGTGAGAACTATTTAATCACCCAAATACCAGCTGCTCCTGTTACTACTGCCGGTGCTGCCGCTGTGCCTCCTGTTTGCTGTAGTCAGCCTCCCTCTCCCTCATATCTACAAGAGTATCGAGGCAGCTTTGCAGGATGGTGATTGGCAGAAGCGGCCAATTCCTCCAGCTAATCAACCCCCAGACTTTCAAGGACTCGGAGCTGCTCTGATGTCATTCCAACCGAGGGGGGATGCTTCATGCGAGGACACGGCGACGGAGGCAAATTCGGAGACGAGCTGCATTCCTCTCCCACCGCCGTGATTGATTAGATGCTCCGGGAGGATTTGCATAATCTGTCATTGTGCAGTTGGACCACCTCCCCTCCTGCCTGCCCGCCCAAAATGCGGGAGGAAAATGCCACTTTCAGCTTCTGATTTTACACCTGGAGTCTGCGACTGAAAGCCTGGGGAAAAAGGAAAAGTTGAAAGAGTCATTTTCCAGCAGGAGAATGCTCGAGCCCCCAGCCCACCCCCCTACCATCCCCAGATGCTAAAGGAGGCTCAAGAAAACCACAATACTAGAAGACTCTTTGGTTCCTACTCTTGTTAGGTCACTAATAAGATCACCTGGTACAACAAAAGGTGGTTTTTAATGCATGACCAAAATAAAGCAGAGGTCACCCAGCAAGTTGGTTACAAATGATCTCCCTGACACCACGTCTGGGTGGATACCAGCAAACATGTGGCTCTCAGAGGTGCAAAGTATTTTCCTACTGTATGTGACACAAATTCCACCTATTTGTTGCATAATTTCTTATTAAAATCCTTTATCTCATCCAGCTAGAGACGAAACCTACCTCCATAGCCAAGAAACATGATTGTTATGTGACTTTAAATTATATTACAGAGGAAAAACTAAACACTTTGTATATTAAAAAAATTAGATTTTATACCAATCTAATTTTCAATTTTTGCCAGCTTGACACCTTTCACTCCAAAACTGTTCTTTGCACGATACACCTTGGAATTGAAATTCAGCCAATTCTGTGCGGCAAATGTGAGGAGAAAATAGTTTTGTTCAAGGAGACTGGAACAAACCCATTCTGAGATGATGAATGATGCTGTAAACTCAGATTTGAATCATAGGAGGGTCAGCTCAACCTTTCCTGTTTCCAAAATAGTGTAAATAAATGGTGTTCCATGCAGTTTACCATTTGCATCCTTCAGCTGGGACCTTCTACATGAAGAGCTATTTGCTCTCTGTGAATATCCAAGTTTCAAAGATGGTAGATATTCCTAACTGGGGACTAATTTATTCCTTCTGGCTAAATTAGAAACTGAGGGAAAATTAAAAATCAAAGTATGTCTGAGTAATTTCCTGCAATTTCTAATTACAAAGCACTCACTGGGGGTCTTTTAAAAATGCCTTACACCTATGGCTGGCTCTGGATTTGGGATTTGTTTTCCAAAGACTGTTGCGAAGGTTGGGTGTGGCATTCCTACTGCACCTGGGTGGCGAGCGGGTGCCTCCTTGCATCCTGTGTGAACATCAGAACTGAAGTCAGGCTGTAAACTAAAATCTCCAAATCAAGTGAGAAAGTCTCTTCCCAACATAAGGAAGACTTCTGGTGCAATTGGTTGAAAACCGCAAAAAAATGTGAGAGTTTCCTATTACTAATCTGATGGTGCAAAAGTCTAGTTGTTTTGTTCCTCTTTCTACTGTGAGTGGAAGGGTTTGGCTGCGGGGTGCGAGTGTGCTGCAGGATGGCTCTTGGCTGCTGCCAGATGTGGTGGGAGCAGCGGTCTGCCCCTTTGAAGCCGCTGCCGCAGATGTTCCCAGGGCGGGCCAGCGGCCAAGTGGTTACGCATACCATTGAGAGTGTATTTTAATTCAGATGCTAAAGTCACTCTTTGAACTTAAATCCTTGGCTTTAAGAGCGTGCCACGCTAGATGAATTCAACATGAAGAAGCATGGCTGTTGATTCACGTTGCCTCGATATCTGTTTGCTTTGTTAGTGATTCATTTTAAGTGGAGGATTAGGTGACTTACTATGCCAGGGTCTGCCCTTGTTCGAAATGTGTGGAAATCAGTTGGCAGAATTGCTCCAACTCTCTTTATGTAACCAAAAGAGCACACCAACCCTTGGGGGAAAAGACAGTACAATTTGAATTTTCACTTCTCTCTCCTTTGGGTAGTAGCAAGAATTGAACTCTCTTTGCTTGGACACAAATGCGCTTGAGCTACCTAGAATGTCCTTCCAATCGTGATAATATTCTCATGCTCTGCTTTAGGGAAAAATATACAAGAAAGAATATAGGACAGCAAGAAACAGAAATGAAGCATGGATGGAGAGAAACAGTAAAAGAAGGGAAATTCTAGTAATAAAACACCATATTAATGAGATACCACATTTATGCTGAAATTCTTGCCACAGGATGTGTGTTTTTCTGGATCTCACCTGCAGCACAGATTTTGCATTAGCTGGTGGAAATTCTGTATTAGTTAATACTTGTGTGGTTTATTTTCCCCCCAGCATAGGTAGGCAATCACAACTGTCTAGCCCTCCTATCTCAGTAATTCAAAAGTTATAGATGAAACCTACCAGTACTTTGCCCCAAACTAGTCTTACAATTCTGAAACATGACTTTTTGGTTTTATAACTGTGGGTTTGTTGGGGGTTTTTTTGTGGTTTGTTTTTGTTTTGGTGGGTTTTTTTGGTGGGTTTTTTGTTTTGTTTTTGTTGTTGTTTGTGGTTTTTGGTTTGTTTTTTTTTACTTCAAACTCCCTAGTGGAAGTAAGTGTTGATTTGTTCTGTCCAAATTTTCTTGGAGCTTACACACGTTACAAGACATACAAGTGCTTTACTTTTCTAAACCTAGTGCTTTCACATAGACTTTCTGCTTAGTTAACAAGACTTTGAATCAGATTTTTTTTTAAGGGGTATCTGCATTTACACTAAAGGCAACTGCTGAAAATTCAGCATCCTTCTCCTATTTAGATGTTTAAATCCAGACTCTAATGATCATAGTTAGCTATTCTAAGTACTGTACTATCACTACAATGTCTGTGCATGTATTTTTAATGTATTTATCTTCACAGCACATTGTAAGGTAGAAAAACACAGTTCCTGCAGTTCTGTGCTTAGAAACATGATACAGAGCAAGGAAACACTTTCAGAAATTAATACGTATAATATATGGTATCTCCCTGGTTCATTCTTCTAGACTACTTGAAAACTTCCACTTAAGTATTTGGATCGATGTTATGTAGAGCTTTTGTTTACTCTGTCTGCCCCCAGTTTTCTCACCTGTTATTACAGTGCTCTGATGACACTTTAATAGGTACTCCCTACTTCTCTCAAAAACTACCTTGCAGCATGAAGGCCACACTTCGAAACTGTCTACAATACATATAACTGTCTCTTTCAGCTTAAAAATACACCTTTACATTCTTTATTGAAAGATAGCTTTTTACACTGAAGTTCATAATGAGTTTAAAAGTACAAAAAATGACTATTGCTGAAAGGACCAGCTTTTCCTTGAGCTGTGGAGACTTCTTATGAACGTCCCTGTAATTAAACAACAGCATTTCTTTTATTAAACACATAGAGCAGTTCCTCAGCTGGGGTAAATTGTCAAAAACATCCACTGATTTCAGAGAAACTATGACAACTTATGAGAGTTATAGATTAGTCTCTTAATTCTCTAGCAGCTCCTCAAGATATGCAGAACTTAATTACACTCACATAAAAAGTGCGAGAAACATAAAGGCATAGCAGAATGTGCTTTTTTTAGAGTATTCAAACATATATTTCGTTAAGAAAAGTCTGTTTGGTTTTTTTGATGTCTCAATAAGTAGTTAGATTTTTTAACCTGAATATTTGGACTCTGACTCAAAATGCGTTAAAGGTTTTATATGCTCAGAAATGCAGGGATGAAATATAGATACACCTGGAGCCGAGTTTCACGCATCACAACTCAGTTAAGGCATTCATGTCTTCTACTGAAAGCGCCTGCCTTGTCATGGGTTATTCTTATTTCCCAGATGACAGTGGAGAATATGCTGCTAGTAGTCCACTTAAGCATGAAGCACTGATTTGAAACAATATCAACAGCAAAAATGATGCAAAGTCCTACAAGCAAAATAAAAAAAAAATGCAAAAAATATGAACTAGATTCCCTGACTGCTGACTTTCTTCAGCTACACAGTTTCTGTTCAGCTTCTATTATCCTCCCCTGTTTATGGTTGGACACACTTCTGCAAATGATAAAGGCAAATCAGTGCATACCAGTTCTGGAATGACCTTTATCTTGAACTTTTATTCCTTTGTAAAATAACTTTGATATCCTAGTTTTTGTTCCTGTAAGGCTTTGGATATATTAGTTTCAGAGAGTGTGTTGATATAAACTAATGTTGAAATATCTGTTAAACCAACATACATTCATCAACATCTAGCATTAGAGCTGCTCCACATCTCTCTAAGTACATTACTATTTGATGTCTTAAGTGCTTACGCAACTATAAAAATATAAACTCTGGTCTTTTAAGTACTGTTATCAAGATACTATCAAAGCAAGAAAGGAGCTTGTTCTGCTTAATCCACAGTCTGATCTGTGTCACCACTTCCTGAGTTACCAGCTCACTGTGACACTATGATAAGGGTTCATGTTGTGTAAGACAGAAGCATGTCTTTGTGTTTCCATAAAGCCTTTTGGGCTCTTTCCCACAATTTTCCTTACAGAATCCTTCCTGGATTCAGCTTTGGCCTGAAGTCAGCAGAAAGCTCCTGGGAAGTAAATGGGAATAGGACCGGAGCTTAGAAAGAGAAGAGCTTTTTCCCAGGCCACACTTTAATGCAGCAGGAGAGACTGAAGCACCGGAGAAGGTTTATGTTCTGCTCAGCCCCCTTGTGATTTGTGTTTACACCTGTAACACCTTAGCAATGTACGGGAGATGTTTCTCATTTGCTCTGTTTTCATGAACACTGTTCTTGTGACCTCCCTGCTGATACACAAGTCAATCTATATTCATAAATCCTCACAAAAACTAGACTAAAAGCAGGTCCAATTCATCCAATGACTGATTTGCTCAGAAAAGCTCGCTGCTACCTCCACTGTATTGCAAACTGTCGCAAATGTGGATGTTTGTTGATCTAGAAACCCCGCTGGCGCTCCCATTTCCCCTTTCTGTGGAAGTAGTAAGAAGCATTTACTGTATTTCTTTCTCCTGTGTGACTCGCAAAGGTTATCCTTCATCAGAGATCATCATATAGTTTCTCGCATCCCCAGTACTGCAAACAGCAGAAGTGTCGTCATCCTGTTGTGCATCAGCTGTGGTGCTATTCTCCAGTGCCCACTCACAACCTGAGTTCAGGCTGGGGAAGTGACTTATTTTAATGGGTAATGCATTTTGTACAGCATTGCTTTACAGCAGCTTGAGGAACTTTTTACGAGAAGACTGTAGTACCCTTCTTTTCTCCGACATGAACTTTAGCAGACCCACTTACCAGCTCTTGATGATGTCTGGACAGTGATTTGCACTGATTTATGATTTCCATAAAATGGAAAGAATCTCCCTTGGCTTGCAGAGTATGTGCTGCAATAAGGAACGGGCAAAAAATGCCCAATTCCGCTCTGCCTCCAGCGAGGGAAGAAGCCAACCCAAGAGACTAGGCAATGCTGCTGGTGTGAAGGAACTGGTCCCTGCTGTGTCACTCTTCTGCTGAGGTCCTTTAAGCCTTTCTGCTTTCTCCCAGTCCAAACTTAGTGGAGTTATTTTTGCAAAAAAATGGAACTAAGGGAGGAAACCAGAATGTGCTTGAAGGGAAGGTCTGTAACCTGGCCATTGGGGAGTAATATATAACCTTCTCTCCTGTCCCCTTGCATTTTAAGGAGCAATTATCTAACAAATTATGGTATTATTTCGGGAAAGAAAGAGGTAATTCATTCTTGCTGCTCTATCATAACACTTGGGACCATGAGAACAATTATCTCTGTATAATACCAACATTCGGTCGTCATGTGCCAGCTGCATATCTGAGCCTTGGTGGCTTTCTAAGTAAAGAGAGAGTAATGGGGTTGTATCACTGCAGTATGTTGTTTTCCTGATGGATAAATCAGCAAATCAGTACTTCAAATAAATTCTTTGAGGATATCATGGTTAACGGCTCACGCAAGAGAACAAACACTATAAACAGTGATGTTGTAGAGGGCTGGTAAGATGCCTAGGGGAAGGTGGCTTCTAATAAAGAGGAATCCAACTGTTGGCAAAGTCACTATCACAAAGAACATCATCCATAAAACTAAGCAATAGCATACAAATCTTAAAACTAAGCATTTCTTCCTTGATTATTAAAAACTAAGAAGCTTGAACTCTCAGTTTAATGTATTAAGTGATTTTTTAAAAAATTCTTTTGAGTTATCCAAACTCTGGAATGATTCATAAAGTAGCTTAATTAGACCATAGCTCCAATGGGAGTCCCCTTTAACATGTCTAGAGAGGCTCTTTAAACACTCTAATCCACTTCTGAATAAAAGGTGAAACCAGGAATGATATTTTTCAAAGGAGAAACTACAAAGAGCATTTATCTTTCTCTTTTTACTTTTCTATCCTTGCGATCTAGATATCAAGCTTCCATTACATTCTAAGGATGACTTTTTTCTAGGTTAGCTTTCACAAGCATAGCTTTTTATATACCCTAACTTAAAACGTAAAAAAACCCTCAGAGTGAAAAATCCATTACTAAACCACTTTCAAACTGGTATTCTAGCATTACTGTAATAAATGGATCCTGTTGTACAGAGTGTTTTGTTTCACCTCTTAGTAAATTTCTTTTAGTTACTGTCATTATCATTTGTTTTCTGCTTCATCTAGTCCTATAGGAAGAGGCCTCATGCTTATGAGCTACTTCTGCTAATGCTCCAGCCAGCACGGGAAATCTTGATGTTGAATGAAGCTTTTGTAAATCAGTTTCTGTTTTCTTCTGTGCCCTTCTCCTTTGCGAAGTGCCACTGCTCTGAAGCAGGTCCATGGTACTTGGAGGGACTTGGTCTTCCCTCTTTTAAATAAATTGATTTGCTCCTAGTGCTTATTCGGTACACGAACACTCTGCCCTTGAAAGGTCTCTAGAATGTGTTGTACAGCCTTGTGTTTTAAGGAATTGTGTTTGTCTTTAGGTGTGCGAACATGTTTGTCTCCCTAAGATGAGCACCTCTGTTAGCTTCAGTGGGATTAATTGTGTAAGTAAAGTAAGTACTCTGGATCCAATGTTTTTATGTTACAATAAGCACTAGCTGTTCATTATGGGAACACTTTTCAGTATCATAACTTTCAAAACTAGGCCAGGATTTTGGCTTCCCCTCCAGTCTGGCAGAAGCTCTAGCTTACTCTTCATTTCTCTCATGGGCCCCAACATGCTACGCTGAACTGCACTGCTTTACAAAAGCCACCCCCCAAACCATGAAACATGACACACCACACCAAAATGGGAAATGGAAGTATTCCCTCTCAGATCTATTTTTAGACTGATGCAACTATGCTGTGTCTCAACGTTAAAAAAAAACCCACATACTTCAAGAAATTGTAGTCTGACAAAGGAAATTGAGACCATGATCTTATATTTACGTTGCACCGACTTTCTTTAGAAATGTGAAATCTCTCTGCAATGTCTGTAAGGAGAACAGAGTTAATAAACTAAAGAAATGCTTTTAATGTCTAACTGCTATTGATTCATTTTTCTTGAGGTAGGAATTACTCACAGACTTTCAGTACTGCTCTCTCAAAAAATAAGGAGGGCAGCAGAAGGAATGTATGGGTTTTTTTGAAGATGTGGTACAGTTTTGTGTGAACGATGCACAGTGATCACTGTTCTTCAAACAATCATCTTTGAATTCAGATTCCTTTTAAAAATGTATTTTTCTCATGGGAAGAAAATAAAGGTGACTTAATTAAAATGATCAAAGAGAAACATGGTTGGCGTAATCAAGAGTGAGAGCACTCCCAAGTGAATAAGCTCTTGATACTTGACTTAACCATTATACTTCTTTATCGTGCTCATTCCTTCTCTTCTCATGCCACTCATCCTCAACAGGTTGCATTTGAAAATATCTATCTATAATGACGTTTTACAGTTGCCTCTTTGCTCTCTGAAGGCTTCAGGGCACTTTAGAAATAATCTTCAAAATGTTGTTTGCCTATTTATACCACTGATGTGACTACTGGGTTGTGTGCATTTTGGTTTAAGTGGTTTTTTTTTTTTAAACATAGCAGAAAGGCATACACACTTTAAGCAGTGACTCTGTGAACTGAAATTATCATATAAAAGCTAAACACCAGTAATAGATATATTTGTTACAATATGAAATGTATGCTCGAAAGAAACAGATTAAATGATGAGAGGGTGATAGGTTGATATTCCTGATGGCATAAAGCTTTTATGTTAAAAAGAAAAGCGATTTAAGAAAGTAGATATTATACTAAAAAAAATTAATAAGACAAAAGAACAGTAGCGTGCTTATTTCAAATCTGTTACATCTTGTGCTCCCATAGAGGGCAATATTGTATAAAAGATAGGTTTAAGCCATGTATTAGGGATCTGCCAATTCATCTGTGTTAATATACTTTCAGGAAAATTGCTGTTACAATAAATTTGGTGCTGCATTTCCCTTCAGTCAGGCTATGACTAATACACACAATAATGCACACCAAACCACGTAACAGAACCTCGTTAAAGGTGAAGGAAATTAATTTTTTAGATTACCTAATTGTAAGTTGTAATGGAAAAACTGTCACATTTTGGCTTACAATTTTCTGTTCAGTAACTGAGTCACAGTAAGTGCTCTCTTTCATTAAAGTTGGTTGAACAAACCCATAAGAAAAAGGACACAGGTTTGTGTTGTCAGTCCTGGGAATAGGATTTGTAGAGATGTGTCTTGGGTACAGTGAAATCATCTGCATTTCTGTATTATATCTGGTATTTTTTTTTCCTGTGGAATGCATGGGTGAACTTATCATAATGTTTTAATTTACTTCTGTGCTTCTCTGATTTTGATGTGTTGTCAGCACAAGGCTCTGGACTTCAATCTCTCTCAGCCTCCTGGGTAGTTGAAGCATGGAAAGATCCATGTCCTTTTAAAATAACCTCATATATTAAATTTCTTTCCTATCCTTATCTACCTGCTTCACGAGCACTACTGTAAAGTTGTGTCACAATAAGTCGTACACGTTGTCTACGCTGGACATAAGTGAGGGTATGGGGGTCTAAGTTAATGTATAGTGATTGGAGAGAGGCGAGTTCCCCTTTCAGGGGAGTGGGAGCCTCATAGTTATATGTCTACAATTTAAAAGTATTAAGCGTCCCCAGTGTTTCAGGTAATGACAATAAAATTCATATGAAGAAAAATCCTTTACAAATGTCTTTAAATGATTCAGTCGCATCGGAAATGACTCTGATTAAGTCTCAAGAGGTGATAAGTTCCCAGATTTTGACTGAAATCACATTGGCTGATGTATTGATGAAGGCCTCCTGAATTAAACCGTAATCATTATTGCTCTGAATAGTATACTGTTTACCTTCAAACCTCCATTAAAAATGAAGTTTGTTTAATGAGAAATATTTGCTTAAGACTTAGAGGATCTATTCTTTCAATTCACTGCACTTGACTGACTTTAGGCAGAGAATGAGATGTCGTCTTTGAAATTTGTGTTGGTCACTTAGGGCCAGGATTCTGTATTTTTATTAATGTTAGCATATAGTGCCTTCTAAGAGTAAAACCACTGGCTGAGTCTAACACCTGAGGTGAGTATACCTCACCTCAAGGTCCTTTGATCATCCAGATAGAAAAGCCTGTTGGAGTTTGCTGGGTTGCTTCCCCATCTCTGTTCACAAGTTGGCTTGCAGTTGAGCTCATAGCACGTGTGTGTGTGGCGGGGGGAAGGTGGTCCCTTGGGTCTCAACTTGGCATGATGCAGCTGAGCTGCAAGATGTGAAATACGCCCTGCACCCTAGCATGGATGTGCCCACAAAGAGCCCTTCCAGTAAAAAGATGCTTCTGAGGTGCAAACACAGGTATTGGAATTTGGGACTACTGCAAATTGCTTTAGCTAAATGTGAAAAAATGTCTATTCTCCCCCGTATTATCTCACCTAAGTTGTGTAAGTACAGTGGTAGTTACATTCTTTAATCTATACTCCAGTAGTGACACCAATGACAAGCCCCACTGTAAATGCTATACTCAACCCTGGAGTACAGTCAGTGAGGCTTAAGTCCATGGCACTACTCATTTCACTAACTGTTTACCAACATAAGTGGTCCGGGGAGGCATACAGTAGTTTCTCATTGCTGTCATCTCAAAAATCTTCATGGAGTAGGAAAGAAAAGCAACCAACAGGAACAGATACAAAAGTAGTTCTTCTGCCCATTGCATATGTTTCATTGCCCCTATAGGGATGTGAAGCCTCTTTCCATCTGCCAAAGAACCACAGCAGAACAAAGGAGAACAGAAAGTGTATTTTAGGCATCTATGTATGGTGCAGACTGAATGCAAAATATTGTGTGAGAATTGACTGCCAAGAGGTAGAGCTCATCGGGGACGGTGTGGCCTTCAGGTAGGGCACTCCACACGATGTCAGGATACAGAGGCACTGTCAGGGGCAAGAGCAGTCTACTGACAAATACAGGGAGAGCAGCAAGTCTGATGTAATTTGCACCAGAAAAGGGACAAAAATCTCGTAACTAGTTCAAGGAAAAGTTATAAGGGGGCTCTATTCAATAAATACTAGTAGTATTTAGTGCCATTAGTGCTAACACGCTGAATAAAACAGATTCTAAGATGTCTGCTGTAGAAATCTACTAACGATAAAGAAAGAGTATTTCTCTCTTCTTTTTTCTTAGTCTTAGTTCTTTTTTCTTATTCTTTATTTTCATAGAACAGCTCTAAAGTCCAAGAAGACCTGTTCTTCTATAATGAGAAATGCCAAGATTAATCCCGTTCCCAATAGTGGTCTTGGAGACACCCCGGGGGGGAAGTCTTTGTCCAGAATTTGAGCCTGGGCTATCAAATATTTTGGCTTATAAATGTTTGGGGGTTTTTTTGGTTTGTTTGTTTTTTTTTTTTTTTTAACTCTGAATTGAATTTCCCATCCAGATCTCCTACCTGAAGCCTGGTCTCCACCTGGGGGTCCTGATGCAGCTGTAGGGGCTCTCCCCTTGCTGCTGTGTAAGTCTGTGCTGGCAGCCAGCATCTCCTCTCCGGAACCATATGCCTTATTTTCTGCCCTCCACTACTTTGGGAATCTGTAAAGTGTGGGAAAGAGCAGGTTGTGGTTCTCTGTACTAGTCAGGCTCCAAAAATAGGTAGATTCAATGAAAGAGAAGAATTACAGGAAACTTGCAGTTAATATAAGAGTCTGTGCTCTGTAAATGACAATTTTCAGCTCTTAACTAATTCAATATTTGATAGACTGTGTTTTTTCTACACTTCTGTGGAGTTCTTGTCTCACTAATTTGCGTGTTCGATGATTATTTAAAAGTGAGTTAATGACACTTCGTTGCGTTTGTATCCATCAGTCTATATTATCCTCTTTTTAATATAGTATAGCAGTGGAGTATTTCTGTACAACCACATCTTGGAGTTGAATATTTGTATGTTCTCGATAGACATATTGTTTAACACTGGTTAAATAATTTCAACATTTTTGACTCTTATAAATACAATAGGGGAAATAAGTATTTCTAAACACTCCTCTATATTGGGAAATACAAGAATACATGCATTAGATAAAAAATAACAATTAAAAAATGAACTCCAATAAATTTATTTGAGGCTTTCTAGAATGACATGTTTTTATGGTCACATAGAATATTGAAAGGGAGGATGAGAAAGAAGGAAGCTTAATATTTGCTTTGCAAGTATAATTTCTGTTCTATTTAGGGCTAAATTCAGGCCTGACATTTCAAATGTAGTGTCACTAATGGAATTACATCCGACTGCACTGGATTCAAACACGGTGTTGACAGAAATACACATTACCACTGAGCAACAGGTAGCTCTAGCATTTAGTCATGGGAGAGAAAAAGAACAGAGAGCTTCCTGATCTACAAAATCTCTCCATTTCCTTTTTCCTTCTTTTTTTTTTTACTCCTGATTTGCTAAATGAGACAAGAATCGAAAAGGATCTACTGGTTTTTTTCTGTCTCAGATTATGCTTTAATGGACTCTAGTCAACCTTTCCCTTCCTACTTTAGGCTGGGCTGTAGTCACTTTCTGATCCTCTTTCCTTTCTCCCTCTTCCAAGAGTTGTCTGGAAAATGTAATGATCTATGAGAAAATCCCAAAGACTATATAAACATATGAAATTGTTCCTTTTTTTGACAGAATGCAGATTTTAGGAAATTCCAGCTAATCAAAGCATACATTTTTCCAAGACAGATTTAATCTGAAAAATAAATAAATAAATCTTATAACAGGGAACTCCAGCTTTAACTACAGAACAACTACTGGCTCTATCTAATACACTTGTGAAAAAACATGAACACTTCACATTTTTTAACAGCATATTATTCAATAATCAATAATTCTCCAACACTGTTGCTCTTTCTATTGTTGTTATTTTACTGCTAATAAGTCATCAGTAATGACATTCCAACACAAAACGTATATGGAAAATGAAGATGTGTCAATAGCATTCATTGAAAAATAATGTAAGTCATAAATAAGAGCACTAATTATGGCAGTGGATCTATCTTTCATTAGATATGAATGAGGTGTGGAGTCAGGATTTTAGTATTTTCTTCAGAGCTCTGCTCTGCATAACTGTAGCCAATTTGCATAACCTCTGGGCTTTGGATAATCCCACTGTAACATGGACATAAGAATTTTAGGTCCATTGTAAAGCTCCACAATTTTAAAGGCTTCGCACAGCTTGGTGTGAAGTATTATAGCACTACTTCTACAACAACTCAAATGCTGCCAACAGAATTATAGTTGGCAAAGCAAAACTTAAAGAGAGATTGGGGTAGTAATGGAAAACTACATAGTAAAGTGTGTCCTAGAAGTTTAGCCATGCAAAAGATTCACTGAAGTTATGTTTTACCTTTTTTTTTTTTTTTTTTTTTTTTTTTTAAAGTCATAGCAGATCTCTGCTTTACAATGATGGGGTAAAAATCTCTTTAAGAACTTCTCATTTTGACTTGCTTTTCATGGAAAATCAGGTCTGGAAAAATTAGAGAGAAAGTGTAATATTGGTATTTATGGTATAAGAATAGGGAATTATTTTCATTCTGCACAAGTCTGGAGGCAAAAACTCATTTGGGAGCATTGCAGAAGCTCTCCGTCCTGCCTCATGGCCCTGCTAGAAGAAGAAAACCACCTGTCCCCCCGCCCTTGTGTTGCAGCTCTGGCCCCGCTGGCACAGGGGACATCAGGGTGTGATCGTCCCCAGGGGGCCCTGAGCACCCTTCACCCCAGCTGGGACCCTGCAGGCTGTAGGGAAATTGCACAGGGTCAAGTACAGCAAGCTGTCAACTCTTCAACCTCTCATCCAAAACACTGGTGGTTGGAAGCCCTCCAGGTCATAGACAAGTGAAGCCATCACATTAACAACCAGGAGGTCTGTTCAGTCATTTCCTGCCTTTTTATCCTAATCTTTGCCTTTCATAGGCACCGCAATATGTCTGACAGAGATCCAGCTTCCATGAGCACGTCTCTTCCGCCTCACGCATTCCCACGTTAACAAGGAGCACAGAGGCAGCTGAAAAATCCCATAATTTGACCACATCGGAATATTTTAAATGTATTGGAAACAAGCCAACACAACTGCAAAATCTGCAATGGCATATTTGGAACTATTTTTTTCTAGTATAGGTTTAGAGTGTATGTTTGGGAGGCTGACAGCTCGAAGGGAGAATGGGTGAAAATACAGATAAACCTGACCAAAAGATCACTTGTCATTAACAGCAGCGTGGGGATAGTGAGATTCCAGTTTGGTAGAAATTGTTTCATTTCAGGATAAATCAGTTTGAGGGTGTACCTAGTGTGGTATACTTTCTACAATTCAAAGATCTTTCGTGTCTGTTGCAGTTAATGTATCAGCAGGAAAAACTACCCTAATTAAAAATATAATAGAGAATGCAAAAGGATTCAAGATTAACTAAACAAAGATTCAAAAAAGAAACAGTTTAAAAGTCTTCATTGATTATTCTCCACTGCTTTTCTTGTTATGTGGCTACACAGGCATGCAGAGATGTTACTAGCAAGACATGCTATTTAAGTCAGCATTTCACATCCACTTTTCCAGACACCAAGAACTTGTAAAACAAAGATGCATATCCGAGATGAGTCACAGCCTTAAACTCAGTTCAGGTAAACAGGAAAAGTCAATGACATGCCAAAACACTGAACTCTCAGCTGTCCAGACAGAGTTCACATTATTGTGCAGACAGGACACATAGCCTTAAAAGGGATTTAAAAAATCACAGTGGTTATTGCTTGGTTTTATTTGATGTGACCACCAAAATTTTCCTGAATCAGCAGCCAAAAGTAGGTTTATTCTTGTGCCCACTGTGGGAACCAATTCTGTTTCATACCAAAACCCACTTCAATTTCAAGGAAATGCTAATTTAATTTTAAAACTAAACTAATTCACCACCATTCAAAATTCTGCTTGCCACTTGTCGGTGACCAGAGAATATGCACAGAAAACAGGCTTACTTAATTGTAATTCAGGACTGCCACACAGCTTTCTGTACTGAAAGAATGAAGCAAACAAAATCAGCTGAAATAGAAACAGGTGTTTCAAACCCAGCAAGAAGATATGAACATGAAAGCTCTGCTATTAGAAAGCAAAAAGCTCATTTTCTCAGTGTTTAAACTTACTTTTTTGTGGTTGCTATGCTACCGTCTCTGCACCTACTTCATGGCGCTTTGAACCATAGCAAAAAATGCCTTTTTTGAAAAAAACAGGCCTGAACTAAACTGAAAACCAATGTGAGACCATCCTGTAAAGTTCTTATTGTGGGTAAAACCTGATATTCAGCAATATTTAAATCGGTCAGTCTGAGGAATCAACTAGCCACTTCCTCCCAGCCCACTGGACCATTTTTGTTTTTCCAACACTTTATGTATATTATCTTTTACTAAGCTTATACCACCAGCGTTAACATTATTTGTTTCAGGATATAAGCAAGTTGCAGCTACTGATAACAGTGATAGCTGTTATACCCTTTAATATACATAAAACCAGATAAAACTCTCAGTAAAAAAAATATTTGCATAACAGGAAAAAACAGCCTGCATTCAGATGATATATCACAAGAGCACTAGGCAAGTACTCTGGTATTCAGAAAGCAGAAAGTCAATACTAGGCAAATGGTCTAAAGATATTCAAAAGCTTTAATAAGCATAGTAAGGTAAGGTAAGAAATATGGGAAAGAAAGAGCACCCTTTGGAAAACCAGGAAACGCAGTCAGCTATGAGCATAAAATTGTCATGATGGATTCCTTTCAAGGACACATTTCAAATAATCCTTTTAGGGAAAATAAAGGTAACATTAAAACAGGAGGAAGGAGAGTCACATGTGAAATGATGAATTCCACATAAGGGGAAATGGTGGTAAAAGACTTGAGAGCTGGAGCTGAAGAAGACTTAGAAGGAAAGGGGATGAAACTCCTAATGAACACTTGCGCATCTCTGGTCCTTGTTCAGCCAGGTAAGGAAGCATGGCATAGCTTCACTATTGTGCTGCTCAATGCAGAAAACATGAAGCATTATTATGCAATGCCTAATGGCAAAGAGGTGGACAGGATCACCTCACATGCCTTATTTCCTCTCCAGATTGGTTGTTTCTGTGAAGTGAAAATAAATAAAATTGCATGCTGATAGATCCATCTCACTGCTCTCAAAACACCTTAAAAGGATCATTCCTCACAGAGGAATATTAGTCATGCTGAAAATCCTTTCTCTTTTTTTCCTTCCTCTTTTACACACCTGTGTGCATACACACATGCTTGCACTTGGGATTGTTAATTCCTCTTTATGCCTTTGAAAGTCTTCTCCCATGTGATTCCTCAGTTTATCAAGTAAATTTGCTATTTATTATATGGCTGTCACTTCCATGCCTCCATATTAAAGCAATAAGGAAGGGACATACTTGTCTATAAATATCTAACTATAGTGACAATAAAGATGGTGAGGAGTTATTGAGTACTTAAAAGATGTAATGGACTGAAACTAGAAAAAAGAAAATTCATTTTATGCATTAGGAGAAAAAGGCATTCTTAAGTGAAGGTCAGTCTTACAATGGAATAACTTATCTGGAGAAAGTTCACCATCACTGCAGAGGTGATGATGTGAATATTAGATACAGTACGTGAGAAAATAGAAAGGTATAGAAAAATAAAGCCGTAGTAAATATTTTGTAGAAAATGTTAGTGCACCAATGAGCAGCCAGAGGGGAGCGCCCAGTATTTCTTTTCCACACTTTTCCTATTTAAGATTCTGCTCTTGTGATGCTAGCAGTTGTTAATAGCAATGGGAAGGGAGGCAGAACAAGATGATCTAGGAGGCCCCTTTCAGCTTTAACATCTACAGGATTCATTCGGCTCCCTCTTGGCACAGGAGTGAACTCACCCTACTCTGATTTATATATCTAAAGTTTTTGTTTTAATACTCTTGCATGGAGGGGAAAAATATTACAGCCTGACAAGAACTTAAAAAAGTTACTTGCCGTGTGAAGAAGTGCGTTCTTGCTGTTGTCACCAGGTATTGCTTATTTTCTGCCCACTGGCCACAAGTGCATTAAACACTCAGTAATAGTAACACCAGTAATAAATAATTATCGTAAGCTGCAATATATGCTGTGCAAAGACTTTTAGCCATCATAAAGATTACTTTCTGTACTGTCAGATTTCTGTACTGTGGAATTACAAGGATTTATTTTACTGAAAAGAAAAAGCTGTCTGCTGATAAGATCACATATCAAAAATATGCAAAAAGGTTCCCTTTACATTTGGCTAAGGCAGAGACTGCATTCTTCTTCTGCATCCTAATTTGGAGACCCAAAAAGCATAGTGGTGTTAACGTAGAGTGTGCCTCACCAGCCTGCCTTCCTTGTGTTCAACCACACAGGACCATCATCTACTTCTTCCATTCACAAAGTGTAAGGAGAAAGGGAGTAATTTTTATATAGGACCAGAGCGTGCTTTGAACTAAGATTGGTGTGCAAGCTTGGGTACTTGCTTACCTCTGGAAAACTGAAAAAGTCAGGCAGGAATAAAACCTGGCCTCTCTCTTTTACTCCTAATATGCACAGTGAGACAAATGAAGAAGAGAGTGGGAGGTGGAAAAAAGGCAGTGTGCCCCTCTGCCTTTTCTTGAACAGCTTTGTGGAGCGCACGCACTTCCCAAGGGTGAATCCTTTACCAAGATATTAACAGAAACCATTTTCCTGGGGGATAAGAAGTCTCTGTTCTAACTCAGTCAGATTTCGGCAGTATAAATAGAATAAACAGAATGGACAATTTTCCTGCTCTTCTATTTTTAAGATTGCCGTATCTGGGAAAAGTAGAGGTTTCGTTACGAGGGGAGGCATATCATCAGGTGTTCTAAGTGACCATAGCTTCATTGGCTATACTTTTTTGAAAAAGAAGGATGAGCCCCAGGGCTTTTGATCTCCCTGTGCTTTCCAGACTTTCCCCTAGGATGGTAAACAGCAATTATTTGCCCAGTGCAGATAGACGCATCCAAGATGTTCAATTTCCAGCAACTGCAAGGCAGCAGGTGTGGATAAATGTTGTTATTTCCTGTTTATTTCTGGATTTCAGTCTTTATTTTTCCCAGAAGAACCTTCTTTTGTGCTTTGTTTTCCTCAGTGATACACATTTTGTACGCTTTATCTGCACAAAACAGACCAGACTCTGTTCCACTTTGTAACATCAATATACTTCTCTCCCCTTTTAAAATTTAGATACTCAAGAATGCATACAATTTGTAAGGTCCTTGCATACTGACCTTTATATTTTATCTCTTCATCCATCCCTCTCTAGTCCTTAAACTCTCTACTGCCTTGTTACTGTATTACACATTCCTTTCAAGTTTATGCAGGTTTCTCAGATTGCTTCCCAAGCATCCTGTAGAAAAGCCCAGACAAATACACCTCAGTCTTAATTTCTTCCATCACTGACTAAACATTCATACTTGGGACTCCTTTTTAATCTTTGCCTTTTCCCCTGTTTTTGACTGCAGGTTATAGGGCTGCTGTATTTCAGGTGACCTGATTGCTTTCTGAACTCTCAGTCCTCATATTCCAACCTCCCTTCCCCTCTTCCAAAGCCCTTAATATTGATGAATTCAGACAGGTGATCTCATGACACCCTCTATATATAATTACACCTTGAGGTTTCTCTGTAAACAAAACTGCTACTTGTTTGGTGCTCTTGATGAAAGCGCCTTCCTGCCTAGAGCAATATATAGGTAATTAATTAGCAGCTATATGCTGCCACAGGGAGGGATGCTGCTGTGCTTGCCTAAGAAGGCTATGTACAAGTAAGCTCCTTCTCCCTGGAAGCCAGGCTCCTCTCATTTGGAGACGCTGGTGTTTAAGATTTAAGAAATTTAAGAACTGGTCAGGAGAAATCGTGAAATAATTGAATACAAATGAGGGATGAATAAAGCAGATGCTGGGTCTGCACTGCAACGCGATGTGTAAGCAGAGACATTGTCAAGCCTTTTCAGTGAGATACACATTTAAAGGCATGGCAGATTCAGTAAATTGCTTTTGTAATCTGTAATTTTACAAGGTTTTAAAAGTCTCGTTTTCTGAACTAGTAAAATTTCAAATGGAATATCAACACTCCCATTTCACTGCTTTTCCTATGAATTTGTTTTGAGACCATAAGCTTTTCTCTCCCCATTGACTATTGTTAGGTACTTCACTAGAGCTATCAACACAATATCTGTGACAAAACAACCATGCCACCAGCTAAAACATTACTACAGTCAGCTGCGTTATATGTGATGCTACCATACCACATTAAGTGGCAGCTGCCACTCCAAGCCCATCGCTGAGCAGAGCCTGAGGACTGTCATGCTTCCTCCACAGCGCAACAGCTGCAAGCGTAGCTGCACAGGCAGCAAATTTCCCCCTCTGAACTACCGTCATGCTCAATAGCCAATTGAGACTTCGGTATTTGTGTCAGAGAAGGGTCCGAACTTAGATATGGACTGGATCCCAGTTTTGCAGCTAGTTCCTCTCTTAAATCCTAGATTGGAGAGAACAAAAACCAAAGGGAGATGGGAGCGCAAAGATACGCTCTCGCCGGTTGTTCCCACGTTCATCCTTTTCCCAGAAACGAGGAGCGGCCTGGGAAAACTGCATCACTCTCCTCTTTGCAGAGAGACTGAGTGCTGCCGAGACCATGCTGCTCTTCCCCTTGTCCTCTGCTGAGGGGTTGCTCTTCCCTGGGCTGAAAAGCCTGGCTCCGATGCCAGCACGTACGACAGCTGAAGGCAGCCTACTCGTTCAGACTATGTGCAGGTCAGAAAACTTGCCAAAATGTCCGCATCGACATTATGAGGGAGTTGAAGGGAGCAGATATGACAGCTTATACGTACGTGTTCCTTAACTATAGTCACTCTAAGTAGGTGTAAATTGCCTACATTTTAAGAACACTTCTTGTTTTCATTGACATGCCAGTGAATTTCTGGCAGTTTTCTTAAACATGATAATTTTTCAAAAAAAAAAAAAGGCCCTTCAAGGGAACTCACACATCAAATGCAACTCAATGTAGTGTTTAAAAATCCATTTGGCCTTTATCATTCTTTTTGTTCTGTGCCACAGTGTGTGTCCTGAGAGCAACGGCCAAATTAACTGAGCAGCATTCCTAGTAAATGTAACTAATGCCTGATTTAATCACGTTATACGTTGTCATCCCCTTTAATTTTACACCATGTTCCTCTAGGCTGAAGCCCAGCATCTTGTTTGCGAGTTCAGATTCAGTTCTGAAAGGAGCTTACGGTTCTTGAAGATTTTTCTTTCACCGCTTCTCAAAACTCTTCCTCTGTCAGCCTGCCTTCAACAGTAACACGTATGACCAGGTTTTGATTTTTTGTTCCTATGCCCTACTTTATTTTATTCCACATTGCATGAAAAGATCCCAGGCCAGGCCCACAGAGTTATGAAAATCCTTCTGAATCTCATGGTTTTGTGCCTATTCTTCTTTGTAATATTTTCAGTCAATTAGACCAAAATTATCGAAAAAGTCAAAATCTTGTCTTCATTACAACGATCTCAGCAAGCAACAGCAAACAAAGAATGAAAAATCTACAGGACTGTGGGGGCATCCTGCACAACCTGAAATCCAAGCATCTACCCTTTTATAAATAGAGAGAATGTGAAGTGCTAATGATACATTGGACACAGAAAACAGACGCCAGCAGGGAAGTTTTTTACCTGCATTATTCCAACAGAGCTTTTGAAAATAATTATGCCTTTTTTATACTATTTCAATAGATCCTCACGCCTACTGTATTACAACTGTGCAATTCCAAGTACGAAATCACTAATTAAAATGTATTCACAGCAAGGTTATTTATTGAAATGAAATAGTTGGGGTGGACATAGAACACTCTTGAGACTAAATTAGCCTTTCACCTATCAATAAAGCACAATGGAGAGAGAAGAAAAAAAGAAAAGAAAAAGAAAGGATCCTGATTCCAAATTATTCTACTCTACTTGCATGTTTGAAGAGTTATGGGTGACAGAATTGTGGTTTATTGCCGTACAGCAAAACTATTTAATGATATTCCACCTTTCCACCAGCTACCCAGCGTCGTGTTCACACTGGAAGCCTCAAAATGGAGGGAAAGGCAGAAGGGAAAAAGGTAGAAACTGTTGAAAAACATTAAGCTGAGAAGCTGCTGCTGTCCCAGATGCGAGAAGGAGCAGTCACACTGAAAGCTGCCAGAGGACACATCAGTTGGGTATGTTATGTTCCTCGTCTGAGCAAAGCACATGCTCGCAAGTGGGAACAGGGTAAATGGGAAAGGGGGGGAGTACAGTTACAAGTGAATCTCCTCTCAGAGATGAATCCATCCTTGGAACTGTCGGATGCGATTTCCTGTGCTAGTCCTGGTGAATATGACCCTTAGACTTTTACTTTTATTGTAGAAACCCATCATCAAAATTGATGGAGGGTATTTTACGTCCCTCACCCTCCATCACTGAGTTCTTTCGTATTTGAGCCAACTGTGTTAGTTCTTCTTGTGGGATTATGAGCTAGGCAATGAGCATTAGTCAAAACAGACCGTCTAAAGCAACAATTGCAGAACAGTTACAGCAATTAAATTTGGAATTGTGAACACAAGCATCAGGGCTCTGGTTTTCTAAGAACATGCATACAGTCAGCGAGCAACCAAACCAATCAGGAGAGCGCCAAATGTTTGATCAGAATGTTCTTCATGTTGGATATTGGTTGCTCATGAATAATCCGAAGCCAAGGAATTAAACATTTTATCCACAAGACTGAACATCAAATATCTAACTTCAGATTGAGTTCCTCGGTATCTCCTGCAAAGAGCCTGGAAATATTACAGAGTCTTGCTGTGTTTTCTCAGTTGTGTAACTCACCACTGTAGCTGGTACAGCTTATGCATGCAGTAAATCAAGGTTGGTTGTTTTGCTAATTTCTACATCACATTCTCTCCAGAGCCAGGCTTGGCATACAAAAAAGTTTACTGCTAATATAACTGTAAAAAAACTGTACTTGTTAGTAAAGACTGTAAAAACTTTGGCATTCCCCGTTAGAAACTAAATAAAGTGTAGCTGCCTCAAGTTTTAAGACACTTGTGGTTTTGGCTCCTCAACTTACAGCATTTTCCAAGTAGCTGGTTTTCAGGAAATGGACACTCAGCACTTTTGAAAGGCCTCTACAACATCTCACAAATTGGGCATCAAAACTTCTGGGACTCAAAATCATCACTTGCTGCAGACAGTCTCAGTTCTTGTAAAATGAACGTGAAGGTATCAGTGTGGTATGGAAAATGCCAAGTGTCAGTAACGAGGGTTGTATTTTCATTACAAGGGTCTCTTCTGTTTGGTTTGGCATTCCTTGGGAAGCTTATTGCTGGACTGTTTAGCTAGAATAGTACGCAGTAAGGTCTATTACTCTGCTCAACCTATAGATGTCATTGCCCTAAAGGGAATTTACTCATGAATTCTTCTAGGAGAAAATGGGGCTAAAAACTGTTTCTGTGTAAGAGGACCTCTAGCTTTAATTCCAGCTAAGAACACAGCTCCAGCTCAACCAATTTTGTTATTTAAGCTGCACCAGTGTTTTAAAGCAACCTTAGACACAGAGGACTAGGTGGAAGTGTTTGCTGATAGCTCACAGCTCTAGCATTTAGGCAAGCTGCTAATCCAAATCTTCAATGCTTTTTCAGGGAACATTTTAATACCTTTTACATCATGCTGTCCTTTGCATGTGTGTTTTCTGGTGGCAGTACCTTCCATAACTACTCTCCTATACACAGGTCCCTAAAAAAGGATAAAAATTACCCTGGTCATACTCATAATCTCTCATACATAATCCACTAAGTATTTACCTTCCATTTCATCTTGTTACAGCTAATAAATTTGTGATGGTCACTATGAAATTGTCTTGGAGACTTCAAAAGCATTTCAAATAACAATAATGCTTTTACAGTGCCTGTTACTTGACTTTGTTGAGTATGAACAGGGAGCCACTGTTTCTACATCATATATGATTCTTTGCTTTTAGGTATTTTCTCAGGCACTTAAATTTTAACAAAATGCTGGTTTCCACCTCTAAATCTCATGTGAAACAAAGACTGAGCTGAAATCCCCTGGATTACACGGGTGTCTAAAATATGGTATGTCATATTTTTGAACAGGCTAAGAAAAGACTTGAAATCAAACAGGATCAAATGGGGTTGTTCTTGATTTCCTGAGAAGTGGATAGTATGTCTCTTCATCACATTTTTATATTCCATTAACCAAATATTAATAACCACATGATGCAGCAGTCTCATCCCATGTTAGCAGATCAACATACCTGAATACAAGTATCTGTGTACATGAATGAAACTCCAGAGCCAAGTGTGCTTCAAGATAATTGAAAGACTACTTTTTTCATCAGAATTACTAAAAATAGCTGTTTTGTTTACAATGATTAAGATGTATCAGCGATCTACAATAATTTTTCTTTTACACCAGACATTTTGGTTCTTGACCTTACAACAGGAAAATTGTAGTGAGTCTCCTGCGTCTGTTCAGCCTCCTCAATGCAACCAGGCTTCTGCTCAGCCACACTGTGCTGTTATAGAACGTCACCTAAAATGACACCTGAAAAGCTGCTCCTGGAGGATTTGTATCTATGCTTAGGACTGCACACACCCATTTAGCAGGTAAACAGGCATTTCCAGGGATACTTTAATATCCTATTATTCCGCAAAACCAGATACTACAGCACTTTTATGGGTGAAGCTCAGAGGGGTTGCTTAATTTTTTTCCTAGATGCTTACATAAAATTTTCTAAACTCCAAGAAATATATATAATGTTCAATCACGTGACAGTAATAGCGGTGCAAGGCTGACAGAAAAGGCTATAGGTATGCATCTGATAATGTAATTTTCAGCTTACTTTTATTTACTGGCCTATAGCAAGCTGTCCTTTTTTCTCTCCCTTTCCTTTCCTCCCTCCTGTTTTTGTTTCTTTTTTATGGGTATTAATTTGCTCTCTGGTGCTTGAACACTTTCTCTGTGTCCACCCATCCACTATTCTTGCTGTTACTATGTTCTTAATTAGTGTTCTGAAATGTGGGTTTATAATTATGACACAGTAGGCAGAGAGGACTGAGGAAAAACAGTACTAAAAGGGCATAATTATATTCAAAGGAAACAAAAGAAAAAAATGAAACTTCAAATGTTCTTGCTTTCCACTAGGTTTTACCATTGATTTCTGCATTAGCTCATTCACAGTGATTCTGAGTTTAAAGTTAAATTATGTTGTCCATTATAAGTAGGGATCTTTAGACCTCAGTTCAGCGAAAAAGTCAACGTAAATGTTTGAAGTTAAGCATGTGCTTAATTTTGCCTTTGAGCTAGTATTTTAACACGGTTGTAGAGTTTCACAAGAACAGAATTTACACCCTAGTTTCAGTTCTGTCGTGGCTTTGCTTGGCCTGAATCAAAGAGTTTTGACAGTGTCATGTCTTACAAAAACCTAAAAAAAAAAAAAAAAATCAGCAAACAAACCATTTGCAGCAATATTTTCCTTTTGGAATTGATTTGGGAGTCTTTATATAACTGTGGTTAATGATTGTGGATATATCAGATAAATGAGATAACTTTGCTCAAGTTGAAGTATAAATGGCATCTGCAATAAAATAGAGATCTTGAATACAGCAGAATAAAATTCAGTAATGGCCTACTGTGAAATGCAAAATATAGACCTCAGTCTGCTGTATTGGTGTATATGGTATGTATTTGCTTCCTAAAGCCCAAAGAGCAGGGTCTGAGCATAACTAGTTACCTATAGAAAAAGATGAAATCTGATCCCACAGCGTTCTTTATTAAAGACACAAAGCCAAAGCAAGAACTATGGCTAAAATCTGGAGCTCACAAAACTCAAATGCAAACTATTGAACATACTTTTAAGATTCCAAGTAATAATTTTTTTTTTTACTCACTTGCAGAATGATAAAGTAACTTCCCCACTGCTTAATGTCTCTGAATCTGATTATTTTTGCAAAGGTGCACTTTACTGAAGCTATTGATCTCAATGCCAAATTAACATGTTATACAGGAGTTAATACAATTTTGTGATAATGGTTCCTGTTGCTTATAGATTCATAAACACGACTCGACTCTAAAGGAAGATAGACAGTATTTTTCCAAGTGATTATATGACATTGTTTCAGTGTCACTCTGTTTCAGCAGAAACCATGACTATTTGCCAGAAGAAAAAAAAAGTACCCTGCCCAAAATGCTGCTTGAATTAGTTTTGTGATGTTTATGTTCTAGTCATAATAATGAAAGATAAGAAAAATAAAATTAGTCAGATCTTCTGAGTCAAATTAGAAACAAGAATCATTCTGAAGACTATGAATAACTTAAAAATAAAAAAATCTGCAGTTCTGGAAGCGTGGTTACTGACATCAGTCTTATTTAGAAGGGAATGTGGCAGCCTCATAGATGGAGTCCCTCTTCAGTTCCCTCCCCACCAAGAACAAGGCAGTATTGAAAATACATGGATGAGGAATTTTCTTGTAAGGTTGCTGTCTAAATTTCTGTAGAAACAAAGCCCACATGTTTCCTGATGCAGATCTACATTTTTGAATACTTTTCTGCACAGACCACAGAGCTATGTCTAAACTGTGTTTGGTTTCTGGTTTGTACAGCCGGCTGTACCCAGAACACTCACAGAGGTTTGAGGGGCAGAGATCAAGCAGGAACCAGTGCCTCTTCTGTGGGGTCCTCTGCCCATAAAGCCAGCTTATTTTTCCCTAGAATGAGGGAATAAGCAATGACAGAGTCTGTATGGACATCAGGAAATTTAACCCTCAGCTGGAATTCTAGTCCCAGGCTCTCCAGTCAATACACAGGAAAATCCCAGAAGACCCTGTTGAAATTCATGTATCCATATCTAAATTTCACAGGACATGGAAAACAGCGCAGAAGGCTGCAGTACCACTAAGGCATTCTAAACTTGTAAAACAAGGGAAAGTAAACTCAGCTTAAAGTAATACCAATAAAGCACAGGATGTACCAAATTCTGATTTGGATTATGGGAATCTGCTCTAACACTACAAAAAAGCAGAAAGATAGAAGCAAAAGAGGAAAGCGTCTGTGGTTTACTGGCTGTTCTGCCTAAATATAAACTTCAGTTAATTTTTAATTTGATATTTGGAACAGAAATATTCTGAGCATTTCACTAAGTAAACCCTACAGGAATCCAAGTGGTAGCTGGATTTCAATCTGGATGTGATGAAAGATACAAATTTAGATGTCCAGAGTAGGCTGGAATGTGATTTCTCTCATAAAGAAACATATTTAATGTGGGTGCTGACAGAAAGACTAATACAATTGATGCTGTGAACTTACCACCCAACAAAAGCAGAAAAAAACACAAGGAACAAGCCTGCTGCTTTGACTCATTTGAGAGAATGAATCTTATCATTACCCAGATACTAAGGCTAAGGGGAAAAAAATAGCAAATGTGTTTTATTTTGATTTTATCTGTCTGGGTCTAAAGCTGTTGTTTAAACAATATAACCTTCCACACAGTATGTTTGAGAAGGGAATGTTTGGTTATTTAGTCTCCAGCACAGAAGCATGCACAATGTAGAAAAATTCCCTGTATCTAGCTGCAAGTGTTGAGTTACATTCATTTTTGAAGCACAGATGAGCCCTGGTTTAAAAATCATAAACAAGGCATAATAACAGAGTTATGCTGACCTGGAAGTAATTATCATCTACCGTTTTTCATAAAGATTAGTCTATAGTATGTTCTCATCTAACAGGTTCGGTAATTTATAGATCTGCAACATTTAAGGTTGTTGACTCAACCCTTCCCTTGTTTGTTGGTTCTAATGCTTTATGTGCCCTCAAAGTTCTGCTAAGTTTACATAGAAATTACTTGCTATAATGTTTAATTAGAAAACTTAATCTAATTTGCAAATGTAACCCACGGACTCTTTTATCATTATGGAGAAATAATGTCATGTAGGTTCTTTTAGAGGTTTAAAGCTGGTCTAGTTTATCTGTGGAAATGGCTTGGTTTTCCTAGGTGAGCTCAAAAGCAGTTGAAATCCCTTCTAAATTGTACCAGGCAGTCTTTTTGATTCCTGTACCAGTCAGAACTGTAACCTTACTGCCAAGACTACTGCCACACCAGCCTGACTTTCAGGAGCTGGATTTTGCTTACTCCAGAGCACGTATTTTGGCTTGAAATTCAACACAACAGCATTTCAATTTGAAAATCTTTATTTATGAAGGATTTTTGCTTGGTTAGCTTTTATTTATTTAATTAATTTAAATCTGAATCATGCTTAATTTGTGTAATTAATGCATGTTTAAGTTTCAGGGAAATGTGTGTATATGCCACCTAATTTTGTATACCCCTAAAAATTATGGGCAAGTTTATAAAACCTCAGACTACACACTGTTTATTCACTGCTCAGTTGGACGTCCTTCGGAATGGCGTCTACATATCAGGATACTTGTCCATTTGATGAATTGATTGTCCAAAACTTAAAGTTCTTCCTAGGCATTAGTACATTTTTCTCCCCATTATTTGTGTCAGGGCTTGGAGCACATCTCTTACAGGTTTGTGTGTGGGCAGAGTCTCCCCAACAGTGGCGTGGGTGACAAGGTGAGAGGCGGTGGCGTTAGCAGGCTGGTAGCCTCTGTTGCCTTGATAACCAGGTACCCCCACATCATTGCCAGAAAGAAGTCCTTGACTGGCCAGTACGGACTATTTAAACTCAAAAGCTTGGTTCTTTTAACTTTTGAACTTTTTAGAGCAGCACTCTTTTTGTTCATGAAGAGATGGGGCAATACAATTCTCTGGTGATTTTCTTTTCAGTCAGAGAAATGAATCACAACCACAAAAATTAGATCAGGGCATCGACTTTAAAAGTTGAATGCAGCCACAAGTGAAAAATAATATATCGAATTTTATAGTTCATGGATTCTTTATGAGAGCAAATTTAGAGACAAAAGGGAACTAGGGCAAAGGAAGACCTAGCGCAAATCTGTGGACTTTGACTTCTCAGAAGGATTCAGAACTCATCTTCCTATGTGTGTACATGCTGACAGTGGATGTAATGGAAAGTAGATCTGATTTAAAGTGACTAAAATTACATTGTTTAGAGAAGCTCAGATTCCCCCCCCTCATAATTTTATATTTCAGTTGTTGACCAGGAAAACAGATCTTGTTGCAAAACCCCAAATGCTTGTAGGTCCTGAAGAGTACTCCACCTCCCCCAAAATATTTAACTAATTATAAATAGCATGCAGCAAATTTTAAGCAAATCTGATCTTTCCTAACATTTTAAAGGCACATTTAAGGTTTAATTGCAGGAACACAAACAGAAATTAGAGTGTAGGTTTACATTGCATTAGGTACTGCCTGTGTGAACGCTCTTGCTCAGTGGTAAATGTGAAGTTGTGTATAACATTTTGGTGAACCTTATTGCTTGTGAGATCAAAACAAAGGAGGGTCTGATCCAAGAATTCTTATATGAAAGCAAAATCATAAAAAAAAACCCCAAACTTCTGTTAAAAATAGAAATTAAACCTCCCTATTTCCAAATGCTGTAATTTCTTAATAATGGGAATTCATGAGAAAAAGATCAAGAATAGTTTCTGCTTATCCATGTATACTATGTAAAACTTAGAGCCTTTTTGCCTTGAAGCCAAAGAAGGGGAAGATCTGATAGGATATTTAGAAGGATAGCTTTGCAGGAGATTCTGAAGTGACCTCTCTATTGCAGTGGAATCATACCCACATACTACCAAAAAGCTGCCACCACCTCAGATCAGCTTCACACTCCCGTCTGCAGAAATTGTGTCCTTAATACTAAAAGGAAACACAAAAAGGGGAGAGCCAATCTAAAGGAACAGATCAAGGGCAGGAAAAAAATATAACACTCTTATGAAGAACACTCTCTTCAACTTTTTTGTTTTTCTTATCTAGATAGGTTGGCTCCAGATGTGGAAAACTGGTAACAAACATTCTGTTGCTCAGGAAAATGCAGAATTGATTTGTTACAATTGGCAAGAATGATAGGTTTTCTTACCTACAACTCTTACCTCTTTGGGATCTGACTTGAAGGAAAACAACTTCGAGAGATGCTCCAGATGAAAGTTGTCTCTAGTGCTGTATAAAGTAACAGAAAGAGTAGTCTGTGATTATTGGAAGCAAGATTCTTCATATGGACAACTGCTGCCTCAGTAAGCGCCTCAGGAAGAATAGTTTGGGTTGGAAGGGACCTTTAGAGGTCATCTAGTCCAACCCCCCTGCAGTAAGCAGGGACATCTTCTGCTAGATCAGGTTGCTCAGAGCCCCGTCCAAACTGACCTTGAACGTTTCCAGCGATGGGGCACCTACCACCTCTCTGGGCAGCCTGCGCCAGTACTTCATCATCCTCATCGCAAAAAAAATCTTCCTTACTGCGAGAGACTGAAAGAGTTAATGTCTCAAACATTGTGGCAGGACAGGCTGGGGTCTGCATAGAGGCAAGTTAAGGTCCCCATAGCAACAAATTGGGGTCTGCAGAGAGGCAAGTTAAGATCCCCATAGCAACAAATGGGGTCTGCATAGCACCACAGGTGAGAAGGCGATTGGCGCGGAGCCGTGAGGCCTGTGGGAGGATGCGCAGTCCCGCCTTCTGATCAGCCTAGCAAGTCACCAACATAGCCGGAGGTCATACAGAGTTCATTTGGGGAGGGGTCTCGCGACACCCCCCCCCCCCGGCGTCTGCGCAGATAGACGAAGAACATTCTGGAAGAAGTCTTCAAGGGGGCGAGAAAAGGCGGGAACTAGCCCCGCGCACAACTCTGAGGAGCCACGCGCACAA
Organism: Balaeniceps rex; assembly: GCA_013401315.1. NCBI lineage: Eukaryota > Metazoa > Chordata > Aves > Pelecaniformes > Balaenicipitidae > Balaeniceps > Balaeniceps rex. Next base: position 25,848 of record VYZW01007509.1, on the reverse strand, counting down.
CTCAGAGGACGCCATTTTGTTGCTGCTGCTGCCGCCGCCGCCGCCGCCGCTCCGGACCAGCCTCTCCCACCTGGACCCTGCCCTCCGAGAGCAGCGTGCCCACCACCGGAGGACTGCCACATTTGCTATCGACATCGTGGGACGCAAGGGTGGTGAGATAACTGTCTCTCTCCCCTTTTCTTCCTTTTCCTTTCCTCTTACAAGTATTTGCAATTAGAACCCATGTTGCCTATTGTTGGGCTTTCCTGGTTCGGGTTGCCCATAGTTATGCTTTCCAAGTTCAGGTTGTTTCTTTGCCGTTAGTGAAGTGTTTAATCGATTATTTGGTGTTGGTTCACCTTAATGTAGCCCAAGGGAATCACGGAACTGCCACGATTCTCCCTGGGCAGTCCAGTTTGGATCATGACACTAAGATCTAGTCTGAATCTGCCTTCTTTTAGTTTAAAACCGTTACCCCTTGTCTTACTGCAACAGGCTCTACTAAAAAGTCTGTCCCCATCTTTCTTATAAGCCCTCTTTAAGTGTTGAAAGGTTGCAAATAGATGGTTTTAAGCCAAAAGTAAAAAGGCCAGATGTCATTCAAGTCAGGTTTTAATTCAGAAAAGCTTGTGCTTTACTTTGAGCATATGGAAGGTCTTGTGTCTTCAACAGTGTGAACGTGAAGGAGTTAGATGATTTGGCAGGTCACTAACTTTCTCTTAGTTTGGACATTCTGGACTGTTCATGAAAATGCTCTAACATCAGATAAGTTGCATCCTTCCAGAGTAATGTAGAATAAAACAGTTCCTGCTGCTGAAGCCTACTGGTCAAGCTGAAGTGAAGCAGGGTGCATGGGGTGTATTAATTTGATGCACTGACGGGAATATAGCCTTGCAAAACTCAGGCACTACAGTTGCAAGAAAGCTGCTACTGTCCTCATATATACTACTAATTGTCTGCAAACTGTTGCAGAAAAATAATATTCTGAGTGCTTGGACAAGGCATGACATTTGGAAGCATATTGAAAAAGAGTTTTTCCTTTGGTAGTCAAAGAAATAGTTCTGTGTGTAGAGAGAGAATCCTCTAAAAGGGTGCACACAGCTGGCATTGGGAATTAGTGTGCCCTTTTTGGTATCCCAGGCCTCTGAATGTTGGGACGCAGGGAAGTTTCAATTCCTCCTCCTTCCATTTTGGGCAGTTCTCTTTCTGTGTAGATGCCACAGGAAGGGCTGTGACAGAAGCTAATATTTAAGGAAATTAATGAAGAAAAAAGATCAATGTTTCTCCCTTTCTTGTCCTAGTAAGTGCCCCAGTCAGGCAACAAGTGACCTCAAGGAATCTGGAAAGAAATTGTGTCTTAGCAAGATGATCTTTATGCACGAATGGTTCCCAGTCCTGCGTTGTGCTCTGTCCTTTTGCAATGGGCAGAGGCATATGGAATCGTGACTTATCTTTCTCCTCCTGTCCATCGTTCTGGAGATAGGCAAGTACTGTCAGGTTCCTGGTCAGGAAGAGCGACTGTGTTTCTCAAGGTCTTACGCACTGCACAAAGGCCATGGGCAATCTTTTCCTAAGACTGGGAAGCAAAATGTGTAAATTTGGTGGCTTTTTTTTTTTAGCTCCTTGTGACTACTTTTTATATCATGTAATTCAGTAATAACTGAATAGAAGTCCTGCTGATGACTTCTGTGTAGAATCTAGATTAACAGTCTGAGGATGATGTGGATAATTATATTTTGGTAGGAAATAGCCATTATCTGATGCTCTAGAGAACAGAAATCTTTGTCCGTACATTTTTCACTACTGAGGATTATGTATGTCAGGTTTCCTGGGAAAAGATTCTAGAGGTGAGGTTGCCCAGATTCTCTAAATTTTGAAGTAGTCTTTGGTTGTTAAAAATGTGTTAGGCAGCCTCTGTCAGATAGGACAAGGGGAGAACAGATCTATTTGTTTTAATAATCAATAGATCCAAAACTGACCTACAAAAAATTTGTAGCTATTATAGTGGGAACTTTTGTCTGTGCTTTGGCTGACATATGGCTCTTTTATACATTCCTATTAGAAGAAAAACTCTGGGCTCGTTGATTTTCTGCAGACTGTTTTTAACTTTTAGGAACACCTCACATGTAGTTAATGTCCCTGAATGATTAGCTGTGAGAAGTGTGTGGACATGGGAGAAGTTTGAACAAAGTATAGTTATTTGTTATCTTTGGCATCAAAGTAGGGTGTTTATTTGCTGGATATGTTCATGAGGTCATGCAGTGCTCAAAATAAACTCTCCCTACAGGATTAAATATAACTTTTAATTGTTATGTAGCTGATATAATATCCTAATCAACATCTTATCTTGGGTTTATAGAAATGTTGTTATAAACACGCAGCTTTAACCTTCATTGATTTCAAGGACTCTGTCATTATCCCATTTTCCAGGGTGAGGTGATTTGTAATTACTGAGCATTCTGGTGCTTAATTTCATGTGATAAGCCTGAAACTAATAGATAAGTGGTCTCACTTCATTCTGAGGACAAAATCGTTTGTAGAAAATAGAAAAGATGGAGAAAAAACATTTGAAAGAAAAATCTACAGACAGTACCTAGAAACATACATTCCACATAGCAAAATACCATTTAAACAAGCCTCACCTACAATTCTAGGCTACCAAGAAGCTGCTTCTGTCTGATTTTTTTTTTTTTAGCCCTGTGCTAAAAAAACTCCACCAAAGGAGGTGATTATTTCATCTTTTTAGCCAAACATCTAAACGCAAGGCACACTGCACTAATAAGAAGTTCATTATTCATTGGGGTATCTTCTTTGTACCCCTGACTATTTGCTGTTGAGAAGTCTTGTGGATTATAATTTCAAAATGCCATTTCTTTCTCTGTAATAGTACTGTACCTGTTAATGTAAGCTACACAGTGAATGCTTGCTTTTTCACAACTGATGTCAAACTTCTTTACTACCCTTTTTATTGCATTGTTTTGCTAGGATATTGTAAGTACATGCTGAGTGGTTTACCTACCCTGAAAAGATTAGGCGGGGGTAAAGATACCTAAAGATACCTATTACTGGGCTGTCAGTGATGAGAGGGTGAGACCTTTTAAGTAAGCCTTTGTCCTATTGAAAACACATAAACCCTCTTTTTTTTCTATAACCAACAAGATCTTTTGAAGGTTATTTTTTGCAAGTTCCATTTTGCAGCACATGCATAGCCAAAAATGGACTCTGTGAAAACAGGGTTTGTGTAATCCAAGTTTATCTAATTCCTACCCACCATTACCATTACAAAGGCAGCCAAGTGTCATGTACTTAGCTCGTGCAGTACTTGTTACTCCCAAGTACAGATTTTCATCAGTGAAAAATAAATCCAGATGAACAACAATCAAGGCTTTTTGTGGCCATTAAAAAGCTCTCCCTTTTTCTTTACACTCTGTCCGTGAGCAGCTATGTTTGAAACAGCTGGTCAGCCTCAGCTTAAAGAGTCTTGGGGACTATTTATGTCATTGCTTTTCATTTTAACCATTCAGCAATAGGACTAAATTGCAAAGTTGGGGATGCCAAATTAAGAGTAAATTCCTGTTCTGACTTGATATCTCTGCAGATGTCAGGCCTTACAAAAGTGCACTCTTACCTGATCCGCTCCTCAAGCGCCTTGTAATCAAGAGGGTGTCATTGATCTCTGTCCCACCTCAAAACCTACCATGTGACATTGCAGAATGCGGAATCTACAGTGCCATGGCTCAATGGGGGTCAAAAGGACAGAGACACACATAAGAAAAGATGAAACAAATAATTTTGAGCTATGTATTATACATTCTGTTTTACGTGAAGTTAACACAAAAATAATACAGTCTTACAGGAAAATCCTCTGACAATGCATCAGGCTGAATAATCTTTTCGCCTAGGAGAAATATCTCCTTACAAGGGACTCTGTTTTTGTCTATGTATTCATCTGGTGTCTTTCTTAACTGTATCTTTATGAAGATGGTTTCATAGTATATTGCAATGGAATTCTGTAGGTACCTTGGAATTAGTGGAACATCAGCAAGGAGCCTCTTCTAGTATGTAAAAGAAACTAATTCCAGAAACATCAGTTTAATGTTTAGGAACTCCTGGAAGATATACCAATGTTTTACCAGCTGATAAAAAAAATACCAGCTGGAAAAAGTCCATAGGCATGGAAGGTGTACATATCCTTGAACTGTCTAGCTGAATCGAAAATGCTTTGAATTCCTTTAGTAAGGACAATAATGCACCCTTTCTGAAAAGAAAAATCCTTTGATACAAATATTTTTATCCTTTCCCTCCTGTTGTTGCGTAATAGGAAGCGATAACAGAAACTGAAGGCACACTTCATAAATACCACAAAGAGCTCTGGTTTTGTTCCTTCCCAGCTATCAAATATTTCCTGGATGTTCTTAGTGGTGTAGGGCACGGACTTTGTGATCACGATCAGATGTTTTGCTTCAGAGAGAGAGGGGTTTGTTATTTCCTGACAGCTAGCAGAGTTACTGCTGTAGCTTGAGGAGCTGAAAGAGAGAGATTCATTCTGTGTCTCTCCCATGGTATTTCAGGTATCTATACAGGGTCCTGCAGTTCACTACAGAAAAAAGCCCACCGTGGAACTCGAAGTGTTGTGAGTGCTAAATGCTCAAAAATAACTCGTCTAGCAAATTATGTAATCCTAACAGTGTGTTGATAATAGTCTCCCGCTGATGTCTAACCTGTGCCAACAAAGAACAGGAATGCTAGCAATTGATAGTTATGTGAGCTGTTCCTTTAGCTCAGATGTTGACGGCTGAATGTTTTTTGTTGCTGAAAGTCAAGTAGGTGATTCCTGCTGAGCCTGATACAGGTATGCATACAGCCAGCAGCTGCTCACTGTACTAGACTTAGACACGTTTTTTCATGCTGTACTCTTTGCATATATGCAATTAATGTTACAGAAATGTAGACCCCTCACAGCAGCAGGCAAGACCCTTTCATACATCGGGGCCATGCTCAGTACAGGAGAGTGGGGGGTGTATGCACGTCAGCAGAATCTTGAGCATGACTTGGATTTGCTATTAATCATTCATCTTTGCATTGAATCTTAAAAAGGACTTAGGCTCTACAATGCCTTGTATTTGGGTAGTGGGCCCTTGCATTAGCATTCAGAGCCTATGCAGGTTGTCTAGGCTTTCTAGACAGTGCAAGGTTACATAACTAT
>VYZW01007509.1:1733-19964 GCA_013401315.1 Balaeniceps rex | reverse complement strand
TATGCAGGTTGTCTAGGCTTTCTAGACAGTGCAAGGTTACAGCAAAGATGTGCCTGTGCTATGTATCTCGGAGAGATGCGAGCATGAGCCGAGTACTGCAGTAACACGGTATTTGGCTGACTGTCTGAAGGAATTCAACACAGCCAACATCCTAAAGAACTCCCCTGAAATAAGACTGGCCAGTGCACATTACTGAGAGCTATCCAAAGTACAGGAGATGCTGAGTTTAATCATGTTGAAGCTACTCCTCAGTAAAGTGCCCCCTTCCATTGATGAACCTGGAGGTCATCTCAGAGGGCTGAGAGGATTTCACTCATTTCTTTGTAAAGCATAGCTGCCAAAGGAAGAGGACATGTTAGGGAACTATCCTTCTCTTACCTCTTTACAGTATCTCAATAAGTAAATCAGTCGGGCACAGAAAACAGAATCATTTTAATTTCCTGCTTTAGGTTTTTAAAACCTTCATTGTTCCCCACACTTTAAACACAAGGGGCTAGGGGCAATGTTGAAAAAATGACTGAATAACACTCCCCCCCCCACACTTCCCAAGCTTTACTTCAAAATTATTATTCAAGTAAGTGGGCCAGAGGGACACTACAGGCAAAGTAGTGTTTAGTGGTTCTGGCAGAATTATCGATGGATTGTACAGTAGTTGGATGAGAGCTCTTTTTATTGACTCTGTGTTGTCATAAGGAGCCGCAGATTCAGCAGCACATCTATCCTTTTAAATAAAAAAATGCATTACTTCTGAAAATGTGTTGTTTTCTGTCTCCATATGTATAGGAAGCAAACTCTATATCTGCATTTCAGATATGATTGAAGTGATTCCTGTGTATAATACTTTTAACATGCACATATCGGCATGCACAAGCATGCACAGACAGATAGTAAAGTGCTTCAGCATGTTTTGAAATAGGAGGCATGTTACTAATGTATTGCTAGTAAAGACTTTGTCTCCTAATGTCATTTGTACAACGCTCGTATTTAAGCCATGCCTTTAGTTTTCCATTGTGATTAAACTAGGTGGCTATTTAACTACAAAATGGCACAGTGTTAATGCTCGGCACTATTTATTAACAAAACATGCATATGCGTGTTTAGCTGTAAGTGCCGAAGTACTGCGTTTAATTCTTGTAGTGTGCAGCCCAGAGTTTGATCAGGGCTAAAATCCTGAATGTAGACTCTGATTTTGATTAGTGGCACTTAGACACTGAGACAGAGACATTTTGTATTACATGATCTACTTTTTAACTCCATTTGGCATAAAGGTAGAATCTTTTTTCCTTGCATAAAAAACTGTAAATCAGATAAGAATTGATTGTATTTGTGGGTTTAATGAAGTAAGATAGTGGATTTCTGACTAATGCATTGGAAAGTATTTATATAATAGAGAGCCCTGCCATCATAAATCACTTTGTGGTGAACGCAACAATTTTTTGTTGGAGGTCACCAGGTTAGCAGCAAAATCAATTCAGATCAAATCACACGGCTGCTGTATACATCAGAAGACTGCAAAGGAATTAATACACTTACATATTTGCTCACCATGCATGCCTAAATTAAATATTAACAGTTTGCATGAAGACGTCTTGCGTTACAGCCAGTTAATACGCTTTTATGCCAGGCAGTTCAGGTACTTGTTCAATAGAGACTGGCTGGAGTTTACATTTAAAAAAGCAAACTGCGTCCTGTTAGCTAACAAATACATTGATAGTGTTTTCCACTATAGAGACCAGGATACAGTTTTGAAAATGTGATGAATTGCTCTCACAGTTAAATTACTTCTTTTGGCAAGAAAAGTCCAGTTCTGAACTTTGAAACATTTTTTCATGTTGCCTACATTAATACCCATGGAGCAAAATTGCTGCAGTGGGTGTTGTTGAAGCCATTTCTGCTTCCTCTATAGCTCAAGTTCAGAGTCTGCTATCTCATAATTATGTTTAATGAGCAAATTATAAAATACAAGAATGTTTTCCTTCTTTTGTTTTGACAGCACCTGGCACAAGGATACGTTGCTCAGAGACATAGAATGATGGGTCTTAAACTTCTTTTTTTTCAATAAAAACAGTAGCAGTTCTCTGAAAACTCCTGTGTAGTTAAGAGGCAAAAACTAAAACAGCCTGATAAAAGTTCTTCTGATATCCTTTTTTCCTTTGGGAAAAATAAGCGGACATTTACTATTCAGTCCATCCAAGGAAAAGGACCATCATGTATGTTCGTTCGCCTTTTCTTCCCTTCTTCTTTTAGGTGGTAGTAATTGATGCAAATTGTCAAACAAGTAGGTTTCTTGGAAGATTTAGTGCTTCTGGTTTGACATTACTTGAAGCTTCTTGTGCCTGCCTGGACTCAGGACTCCAGAAGAGAAGATCCCATTAGAAAAGTAGCAAGGTAGAAGAGTGGAAGAGCTGTGGGACTGATTTATATCCTCCAGGATCTACACCGAAGTATTGGTGATTTGTACACCAAAGTATTGGTGAATGACAAAGGACATAGGACACAGAATGGGAAACCTCTGAGCAAAACATCAACAAAAAAGTTAAAAGCACCATCTCTTCAGCAGCAGAAATACCACTTAGTGTGATACTCTAATGGAGACGACTTCCTCTAATATTTATGAGCATCTGTTATGCAGAGGATGCCCCTAGGTTCCTAGACGTGCAAGAGGGAGTCAATTCATGCTGTGCGTCCTATTTACCACCATCACATAGTTTATCAGTGTTAAGGGTGAAAAATCCATCTTGGTTGTGCTGAGTTCAAAACAAATGTGGCTGTGTTGACGAACACCGGAACAAAATTAAAACCCTGACCATTTCTATGCTGTTTTTCATAAACTTGTTAAAAACGAAGGTAAAGGCGTATTGTTACAAAGGCTACATACTGAAAGCAACCTAAAACATGATGCATTATTTCACTGAGAGAAACCTGAGGAAAGAGCCAATCTTATCAAGCTGCTTCATACTAAACCTTCAGTGTCTTCTGGAACACGCAAGTGGTTTGCGGCTCTGCAGTGCCACAGACTTATAGCTTGGCATACTTCTGCTGCCACTGCTGAAGATAAGTCAATGGCTTCCAGTATGTATATTGTCAGAACTTAATTGCTGGTTCATATATCAGTAATATTGTAGACCTTCTAAACTATATACTTGGTTAACAAAGAGGTCTCTGAGCAGGTATTGTTCTGAAGTGCTCTATTCAAAGTATAAGCTGTAAACTAAACGACAGGAATAATTATAATGTCAAATAGATTAACAGTCAGTCGGTTCCTGGCCATAGAACTACATGGACGTATTTAACAAGTCAGTGATCTAAATTTAAGAGTACAAACTCCAGTCAAATGGACTAAATTTAAGTCTTTTCCCAGGTTCTGCAATTAAATAAATGTAATTAAACAACAGAGTAGTCACTTGGGGAATTAAACAAGGCAAGAAATCAGTCCACTTTTTTCTTACTTTTGAGTTAAGCTTCAAGTCATGTACAACGGACACTGGGAAAAAAAAATGCGCTCTTTGTTTACACCTGTGTAGCTCCATTTGGCCCTAAGCCTGAAATGCCATGAACAAAACAGAACCAGTTTTCATTGGGCTGTGGCCCCTTGAGCGCAGTAATACAATAAAATGGGAAGAAGCAATATAAAATTAGATTAAGAAAATCTTAAACCCATTTCTGAGACCTATAGACTTGCATGAATTAAATAAAATCACTTTTATGTGTGCTAGATTCTTCCTTATATTTCATGTCACAGGAGATAACATGCCACCATCTATGGATACCATAAATAATTTGAGTCAAAATAGATCAGGCTAATTTTCAAATTTCTGAGGTACCTAGTAATAATGTAAAAGAACTCTTCCTTTCAGAAGCTAACAATTGATTATATAATTCTATATTATGAATTATAAATTTATATCTGTTCTTATCATAAATCATAAAATTCTATATTCTAAATTATATATTATAAATTATATAATGAGGCACCTAAATAAGATTTCAGCACCAGCATATGATAAATGTGGATTTGTTTCACCTTAAACAATTACAATGTGTGTACCTTTTCCTCCAGTTATTGTTAACCCCTAAGCTGCTGCTTTGCTTGCAAATCATGATGTTCTGAACGCTGAGAGAAAACTGTACTTAGAAATACACTGTTAAAAATACTATAACATAGGAGTAAGCAAGAGGCCTACTGGGAGCTGACTAATGGAGTGTTTCCTTGCATATATGAATACCCAATGCAGTGCAGGCTGAAATCTAACTATTGTACATCATACTGACAAAAAGCTAGTTCTTAATGCTAGAATTAATTTGACTTTTGTGAAACATTCATAACGTGCAATCTTCTTCTTTGTGTTTTGCTGGAAAAGCCATGCCTGATGTTTTCTGCTGTAACACATTAAATTTCATGTAACTGAACTTGATTCAGCAAAGTGGGTAGGCAGTATTTCCTGTGCTAAATTTACCTCTAACAGAGGGGTTACTCGGACTCAACCAATATAACTCATCATATGATGCATTTTTCACAGTAGTGGATTTATTCTTAAATAAATTCTTCTTTATCTCCAAAGAAATGGGATGGTCCTTTTGAGGAAAACTAATCTTAAAGGTGTTCATAAAAACTATGCTAGTAATTGCCGTGAAAAGCATTGATTGAAAGTTTGGTAAATCCTTCCTTCAAAACTGGCTCTAATTTTTCTCACCTTCACATAACACAGTTCTCTTGGGTTTATTTTGGCCTATTTAATCCTGCTTAGTCTTTCTATTACCAATTTTCAAGATGGAACTTACGGGAACAGGTAATAATTTTGCTTTTCCTTAATGTGCAAACCACTGCAAAACACAGTACAAAACATGCCAAGTTTTGCAGGGCGCAAAACGCTATTAAATCCCACAATCTGTCTCTGTTAAAGCTTTGAGGCTTTTTGCTGCATGAAGACTTGTCATTTTTCTTGGAGTGGATTATCAATACCACACTTTAAGTAGAGATGATTGTTATTTCCAGGTTATATGGGTAAGGTTACAGGTGGTAAGATTCAAAATACTGTTATTACTAATGACATTATGACATAACGATCTAGGAAATATGATTTTAAATATATAGCTGGGATTTAATAAAGCTGAAACAGTTTGAAAGATGATATTGCCTATGATATAAAATTAAGATCTTAAAGACTCAGCCAGTATCAGCGTGCCCACCACACCAGATAATTCACAAAGACAGAATGCTTGAAAAAAAATTTGTATTCCACATAGGGCAAATTCATAAATAACCTAGCTACAAGGGAAGTCAGAAAAAAAAATGGCCATTGTCATCAGTAAAGGGAAACTGCAGGCTGGCATGGGGCACCTTTCTAGCAAACCAGTTCCCTCAGTTTGAGATGCCAGGCCCTGACATTTTGGGGTTTTGTCAAAATGGATCCTGCTCTCGAGTTCTGCTCTGTGTATTTTCGCAAGTCCATAAAGATGCTTGTGGTGTTTGGGACGTAGGTGACTGAGCAAAGTCAGGTACCCAGGTATGTAACATACTCTGACAAATTCAAGACTGAAGGTTGGTATGACCAACAAAGGCAATACAGCAATGCCTGGTTTTCAGAAGCTGGGTATTGGCAAGGAACTATGACAAAGTTTTAGGGGTGACAGAAAACTTGCCTACAAAACAATTCAACGTGACCTGGAAAATGATGTTTCTAGAATAAAGCATTTCGGAGATCGATATCAGTGGAAAAGTTAGATAAAAAAAATCTGCCTGTCCCATTGGAGGAGGAAGTGTGCTTCTTATGTATAATCTTCATAAAATGAGCAAATCTGAACATCTCATAAAGGAACTAGGGAACGATGAGTCACTTCAGTCTTCTGAGGACAACAGTAAATGTAAATTCTGATGCTGCTTTTCAGAATAAGAAGCATATTAAGAATTGGGTGTAGATAGCCAAGATTGTGTAGAATAAAAACAGGTACTGGCAAACAGGTACAGGTCATCAGGATTTTGATTCAGATATCAGAAAGCGAGAGAGCAGATAAACAGTTCCCCCAAGTTAGTCAGTGTCCCTATCATTGCTATTGTTTCTGGTTTATAACTGTTCTCCTTTCCAAAATAACTCTCATTAATTTTTTACCTACCCCCATGTTGCTTCTTTCAGTATGTCATCATCCTTTTTAGTTTTGTAATATCTCTTAAAAGGAAGCGGGCCACACTGCTGTATATTTAGAAGTAATCACTGCAGCTTTTATCTTTTCAGGCTGAAAAGGCCTGTCTTTATACCTGTAGCAGGACTCCTTGCTGGGGCGAGCAGCTCTGGTGCCGGCACGATCGGCAGCGGAGTGCTCTAGCGCGGTGCACAGCGGGGTTCCTCAACCAGGGAGGCCTGAGGAGAGAGCTGCCAGGAGCAATGGCAACCAAGCCCCACACCCTGGGGAGTGCTGGCGACCAGGGCGGGTGAAGAGGCTGTGGCATGGTAGTTCGCGTGGGAAGGGCTTTGTGACTCAGACTGGTATCATACAGCAGCAGTGAGCACACCTCTGGGAGGTGTGTCCAGGGAGAGGGACTCCTCTGTTTAGTAATGGAGCTCCGGGAGGAGGTGAGTAGGTTAAGGTGTATCAGGGAGTCTGAGAGAGGGATAGATCACTGGAACTGCACCCTGCCTTCCCTGGGACAGGCCCATCAGGCAGACAGGACACGGTCTTTCCAGGTGCCCTTGTATAATAGGTACGAGGCTCTGCATGTAGAAATGAACAGTGATGAGGATGATGGTTTATCTAGGTTGCAAGTGTCACCAAGGTTAGTTCTCATCACATGGTGGTTTTGTTCTCTGCTCTCTATAACAAGGAGGAGCAGCAGTCTGGGCAAAGGCTGCTGAGGAGCCTAATGATTACCTGCCCCAGCTGTGGAAACTCATTACCTGCCCAGTTGTGGGAGATCAGGCAATTAGGAGGGGCTCTTAAAAAAGGGCTAGGAGGTAGGGGGGGTGGCTTTCTTAGGGGGAATGTAGTGTGAGTTGATTAGAGGAGAGACAAGGATGAACAGGATCTTGCATAACACTGAAGGTATGTGTGTTTTATTGGCCTGGTAGATGAGTTTTGTTAAAGTTCATGGAAAGAGGTGTTACGGGCTGCTATGGGGCTGCAATGATTGCTCTCTGCTGTGGATGCTGGAGCATCTCCAGTGGGCTGTGCTGCGTGCAGCCCTGTAGTACCGCAGTGCAGGGGCTTTCACAGCTCCCAGGCACTCTGGGGACAGCAAGTCAGGGTCTCTTGGGGATGGCTGTGTTGGTACGGTCTCACCTCTCTGTGGTGCTGTCAGCTTCCTGGTGGGCCAAAGCAGGATTTTTGGGTTTGTGCTGAAGCTGCCAGCTCCTCCTTTCTTGCTCCAACATGTCTCTTAATAGCACATGGCTATGTCAGAAATGTAGCTATCCGTGTATGAGGTATCAAATCTCTTGAGAGGATGACATTAATTTGCATGTTTGAACAGTCTAGTTGGTTCTCCCTCTGCCTCCCAGTTAACACGCGCTTCTTGTATACCTTCCAGTAATGGGGCAGCCTGCCATCTTTTTTTTCCAAAATATCTGTGGTCCCTGAATTACATACTTGGTATACATGTTAGATCTATTTGAAGAATAGAAAANTTTTTTTTTTTTTTTTTTTTTTTTTTTTTTTTTTTAGTATCTGCAGTACTATATAATATCCTGGTATATCTGCCCAAGCTGGGTTTGGCATCTTCAACTTTAATATTGGAATGCTTGGGCTGCTGTGAAAGCAAGAGATGAAATGCTTAGAAATGCCAGTCAGGGCTTTCAGACGAACCTAAAATGAAAGCTGCCCCATATATTCACAGGCTGACCTTCCCTGCTGTAGGGGCACAGGGCTCTGGGCTACTTCAAGAATTACCTCATCCTGGTTTCTTTATTAGTGTCATCTCAGTTTCTATCATGTAAACTTGCACAGTTATATTGACATATTTTCTTAGAGAGACTTTCATACCTAAATGAAAAAAAAAAAATTCTTGAGAAAGGGTAAGGCTCATGTTAAATAACTGTTGGCCTCTCAGATACATTGTTTTTAATGTCTTCTCACTATTTTAGATAATTCTGAAGCAGCTTTGGGCTGTCTTGATTACTTTTGCAGCAGACTTCTAAATTACTCTGTATAAAATGCATGCTTGTTTTACCAGCATATAAAACCACCAAATTGCATCTGTCTCAACTGAGTAACATCATGTCTACTTTTTGCCTGTCCCTTGCTCTTAAGTACATATCTATCTTTAATTAAGGCCAATATTTGTAAGTTATTTGTGGGAGGTTCTGTGTTTTCTGTAAACTGACATAAAAATGTCTGCTTAGGAGTACTTCTTTTCTTTTTTTATGTTGCCTCAAGCCAATGTGATAAAAAATAGGTCAAATGCTGTAATTACAACGAGGGAAAAAGGAAATGAAAACTAGCGCCTGTAAACATAGACAAATGAGATTTTGATATTGGTAGTGAGGAAGACATATTTTGCGTGATGGCTGTGAAAATATTTTTCTTTCCAAAACAAGTTGATGTTACATTGTACTTAAAATATTTTAAGTGTAGCGGGCTGAGTCACTGAAGTGTGTACAGTGTGTGTGGGGGGAATTAATGCAAAAATTTACAGCAAGCTTTTGAAATTGTTGGTACAAGAAACTTTCTTTTATCTCAACAAACCACTATCATGGAGCCTTGAAGTGTTTGGGCCCTGGCTTTTGTAATGCCATTTCTCCTCCTATAAAGGCTTACTACCTTCTTTGTAAATACATGCCGGGGAATTTTCAAGTCAGACTTGTAAATCAGTTCAGAAGATGGTGGGGAGAACCCTTTAAGATTTGGGCTGCTCAGGCACACAGCCTCTCAAATTTAACAGGTCTCATTGAAAGCAGCTTGGTTTCCCCATGGTGAGATCCTATTACAAACCCCGCTTTGTGTTCAGTCTCGGATCTATGCACAGCTGGGATGAGGCCTTGGGTTTGATATAGCGAAATGAATCTTTATCTAAAGAAAACCTATTTCTCCCTTTTGGATACAGTTTTGAGAGCCAGAATATAAAGTATTGACTGAACTGAACCAATTATGGCTGGTGATAAAATGTTCCAAATCCCTGTCTGGGAAAGCTGCTAGAAGAAACTTTTCTGCCTCATTCTGACCCCTCCCTTCTTTCTCCTGGTGAGATGAGATGGTTCAAGTAGACTGCAGCAGGCTGTTTTGATTTGGAAAGGAAATACTCTGCCGATGGGAACTGACAGCTCTTTGACCACATTGCCTTTTTGTTACGGGTAATGTTCAGGCATATCATATAACTTTGAGTGTTTCCCATCTTAAATAAGGTTGAACCTAAAGTTTTTCCTTAATTGCCCCAGTGGAACAAGAAAAAGACAATTGTTTCTATTGTGCAGGGAGATATACTTCATTGTCAGCTTGTGAATTTGGCTAGAAACTCATGCATTGGTGTTTGTCAGTGGCTTAATATAAAAAGTAAATGCACACAATGCCATACAGAACGTCTATTCTGAAAGTGCTCTCCTGTGATACACAGTCTAAAAGCTATAGTAACTGAAAATTTAATGTCCATTATAGTGTAGAAGACTTGCTTTCAGTTAAACTAGGTATAGCACTTAACTGTTCTCCTTTAAACTTTTCATTTTCTTCATGACTTTTCTGCAAATGTGTATGGACTACTTTGCAGTCCTATTGGTGGGAACCGGTAGAAGCTTATGTTTCTTCCAAAATCTTCTTTTCCAAGCATGCTTGCAGCGCATTTTTTTTTTGTTCAAGTTGCTTTATCTTCAGGAAGCAAATTCTGCCTAATGATGGGATAGTTTGGTCTGTCTGCAGCCTCAGCTGTTCTAAAATGTTTGTGCTTTGAGTTCCTCATTTACATTAAAGTTTGCTCAATAAGTAACTTTTTTTAGATTTTTCCAAGTAACACAACAGCAAGTAATAAATTATTAAAGAAGGGCAAACACATTTGTAAATGTCTAAGATGCCTGACAAATGAAATATGTTACATGTTGCAAAAGGGTGCAGTGTGTTGTCTGATAGTCCTAATCTGGTGTCAGTACCTTTGCTTAAATGATCTAATAATAAAGATGCTAGTTCTGTAAATACTGCACTTCAAATTGAAAGAGTGAGGCTATACAACGTGCTTCTAGAAGAGGCAGTACTGAGCCTTGTATACTGTGCAGAGAGTCAGAAGGTATTTTTTGGTTGCTGGTGTGCGTCATTCTTGGCTCTGGCCAGCTTGAGAGGCCCTGGCTGCAGATCAGAGAGGCAGGTAAAGCAAGCAAGGCTTCAGGTACGGTAGGCAGTACTTACACATTATGTGCTAATGCCAAAGGACTATGTGGTGCAACTCTGTCACCTCCCATCCTTTTATCCACTTCAGAGCTGAAGGAATCCTCAATCATCTGTACCATAAGGGAAACCCTTCCAGAAGGGAATCATGGGCTTCTCTTTCAGACCATGTATCTGATGCAGAAGAGCTGGGAGGAAAATACTTAAGGCCTCGTTAGTCTGATTAAATAGATGATGTACCTATTCCAGTGCTAGCAATAAACAAGGATGACCTAGAGATCATTCTAAAAAATGTGTTCCTGATGTAATTTGGATTGTAATGTACAAACTGGATTCCTCCAGCTTATTGTGTCTACAGAAAGGCTGGAGTAACACTAGAGTAAATGCATATTAAGCAATCTAAAATATGTGTAGTATAGCCACTGGATCTTGAACACCATCTCTTTTCTTTTTTCCCTACAAAACTGCTCGTAGCTAGTGTGGTTGTAGTCAGAATCCTCAGCAGGAGTAAATCTGGTTGTATTTTCCTCGATGACAGGATAGTAGCTAACTCTTGTAGTGCTGGGTCTCGGGTGAGGTCACCTGCCAGCCTCTCCATGCAAGGCGTTATCAAATGAAGATGAGCCTGCTTTAATTTTAAGGGGAACCTGGTATCTTGTTTGTTATCAGTTAGATAAGAGGTAACATAGGTTCCAGTAAGGTGGGCTGCACTAAATTATGAATGAAAGCTCTTCCAGGCACAAACGTATAGCTATAGGAAGAGTTCTTAAAGATAACTGTAAGCCTATAGTATATGCATGGTATTTTTGAAATCAGCAAAGAAGGAATAAAGCATTGTTTTTAGCATTGTTTTTAGCCTTCTTTCTGAAAGCTTTTCTTTCCTGCTGTGTTTTGTCAGACATCTGACAAACGTATGCCACAATGAGAAACCTCGAACTTAAATTTTTGGTTGAATATTAAATGCCAGTTGTCTTTTTTCCCTTATGCCAATGTCTTAATGAAATTCTTCAGGCACTGACCACTCAGTTGCTCTGAGAAAGCTTAACGAAAATCAGAAATCTTTCTTGGATAGTGAATGCAGGAGTGAACTGCAGAAAAGCCTGTTTTTTACAAGGCTAGTGTCTGCTTCAGAGAGTAGGTGTGGAACCATTCAAAAACCAGTGCAGTGAGAGCGCTTCTACACAGGCTGAACGTAAGCCCAACCAAGAAAACAGTGTTGCTGGCTGTTTGATTTCTGACCTAGATCTCAGCTTCTTTACCTTCAGAGACCCTTAAGTTCGAAGATCTTGCTATGTGCTATCCCAAACACCAAAGAAATTCCTGATTTTTTTTTTCTTTTAATTATTTTTTTAGGTAGTTCTGATTAGTTAGGTTTTATCTTCCTACTCTTGCTGTATTCCCAAACTTCAGCATGAACCAGAAAAAAAAAAATCTGCAGTAAGCAACAAGCATGTGAAATTTCTAAAGAGACTGGAAACGGATTATTCTTATTTTCAAGTTTATTCTCAGTTACTCATCTAGACGGAATGTTCTCTGGCTCTAAGTTAAAAGTTAAAACATGAGCTATCTGCCCGCCTGGGATGGGGGAAAGCATTTTGTACTTTGTTTTACCCTGAGCTATGTTCTACCTTGTAAAACTTAAGTCAAATGTAGCAAAAGATCTTTTGGTTTCAAAGTGATCCTATGCTTTGTCTTGAGTTCCTATGCTTTTAAAAATACTGTTTCCTCTGATTTTCCAAAAATGGGAAGAGAGACACTGAGGCTGTATATCGAGTTGCCATGTTCCTAGTCAAGAATTAAGAGGTGTGGCTTTTCCTGTACTTGGATGCAGTGTGGGAGGGTGAAATGAGTGGAGGTGTGAGGGCAGGGAAAGTGTCAGGGAAGTAATGGGAGAAAGAAGAAACAAGAGAAGAGACGCAGTGAACTGTGAACATCCATTGCTTTGCAGCATTACTCAGACTGCATTCCACACATTGAATTTTTTCAGGACTCATCAAGTCAGTTACACAGATGTTGAACTGTAGGTGAACTGGATTGCTCACCTCTTTGAAACATTGGCACTCATATCTAGCTGGGAAATATCTACTAGTATGTTACCTGTTCAACTCTGCCTGATGATGTTGATCATACACATTTTTTTCTCCCTGCAAGACCCTCCCTCTTTCACCTGGGAGAATCAGTTGCAAATAATGTTGATTAACCTTGAGATGTCGTATGTCCAGTGCAGATGAATTCTTTAAAAAAGCTTAGTGTTTTGGGAAATAAGTGGAAGTAGACTTAAAGCTTCTAATCAAACAAACCAAAAAAATCTATCTGCTTTTCTGAATTTAGGTTAATGCTTGTAGACATAAAAACTAATTCAGTCTGTAGCCAGGTGGCGTATACTATACACCATCAAACTCCAGTCCCTTGTGCATGTGTATGGAAATTGGATGATAGCTGATTAAAAATAGCTACATTTCAATATGGACGAAAGAAAGTCTTCTAGGGTGGGGGAGAAACTTGTGGTTTAACCCCAGCCACCAACTAAGCACCACCCATCTGCTCGCTCACCTCCCCCCAGTGGGATGGAGGAGGGAACCAGAAGAGTAAAAGTGAGAAAACTCATGGGTTGCGATGAAGACAGCTTAATAGGTAAAGGAAAAGCCACGCACGCAAGCAAAGCAAGGCAAGGAATTAATTCACTACTTCCCATCGGCAGGCAGGTGCTCAGCCATCTCCAGGACAGCAGGGCTCTGTCGTGTGTAACTGTTACTTGGGAAGACAAAATGCCATAACTCCGAATGTCTCCCCCTCTCTACTTCTTCCCCCAGCTTTGTGTGCTGAGCATGACATCGTATGGTATGGAATATCCCTTGGGTCAGTTGGGGTCAGCTGTCCCAGCTGTGTCCCCTCCCAGTGTCTTGTGCCCTCCCCCTAGCCTGCTCGCTGGTGGGGTGGGGTGAGAAGCAGAAGAGGCCTTGACTCTGTGTAAGTACTGCTCGGCAGTAACAAAAACATCCCTGTGTTATCAACACTGTTTTCAGCACAAATCCTGAACACAGCGCCATACTAGCTACTGTGAAGAAAATTAACTCTGTCCCAGCCAAAACCAGCACAAAGGTGAAGAGAAAAATAGAATCTTTCTTGAAAATGATAGGCTGTTCTAGCTGGAACTTCCAGCTGAAATACTGGCCCGAGGCACTTGTTGAGCATGGACTATTACACTCCAACCAGTTTAGCTTTTGCAAAACTATCATCAACAGCAAGCACAGAGAAGTGTCAGTCAGTATTAGCAATGGATAGTAGTAAGTGCTCAAGCTAAAACATTTGCACTTCTATTGTTGTATACAGTGATGATAAATGAAACATTTCTCTTAGAGGTAAACGGCACCCTACAAGGGGAGGGGGAAGAGGTGGAAATAGGCAAACTACTTGGCAGACCCAAAGTCTGGGGTGATCAAATAAAAGCATTGGATTTTTTTTTTTTAATCGCCTATTTTGCTATCTTGCCTGTAAGGTTTGTTCTGGTTTTGCTATTGATGTCCACAGTTACACACCAGCATAGCATTTAGTATGAGATTAAATGAGGAACATAGGATTAACCTTATCCCTTGTGCAAGACTGAGAAACTACTATTGATTCAGTGTATAGTGTCTGGGTGGTGACATGTATGCAAGCTTACATGTATGTTATGTTTTTCTACATAATTTTTAGAAGAACAGAAAAGCTGTGTTCTGTCTTTCTGCAGTGAATAAGTGAAATTCTTTAAACATGTGGCTAAAGATGCAATCATGGGCATTTATTAGAAGCAGCTGAACCATTTTCTGTTGTTGTTTTGTTGTTACCCTACTTCTGCTTCACAAATGCTTGCTCACTTTGAATTCAGACTTCCTTTGAATTCAGACTTGCTTGTTTATCTCANGCCCCCCCCCCCCCCCCTTAAATAGACTGCTATAGAAACATGTTTTTCCTAATGAAAAAATAAAGCTGGGGTGCAGGGGAGATCCTGGAAGATTTTTTTCATGGTAATGTTCTGAAAGGTGAGTTTTGCTTGTTGAGAACTTTTTCAATAATCTGAAAAGCATTTCGATGTTTATTTGTGCTTGGCTTAGCAGAAAAGAACCTTGAGTATTGCATCAGCTTTGAGCATGTTTTAACCTACAGAATTTTTAATAAAGTACGATTCAGGGCAAACAAAATCCTGTACAATTATACAAAAGCTTCCACACCTAAGGAACGTGCAGGAGTCTTCCATGATTTCAGAGCTGCTATTGTGGCATTTGGAAAATACGAAGACAGTCTGGTTCCGTGGATAGAAAAAATGGGGAAAATGTGAGAAAGGAGAACCTAGACAATTTGGAACAAGAAAGCCAAAACTGGGATGGTAGAAGCAAGAAAAAAAAAAATCAAAAAAACCCAAAAAAGCCTCCTAAACCCTTCCCCCCCAAACCAAACTCAAATGCTTGAACAAGATTAGAGAGCAGTATACAAGCAGATAGTTATGAGATGGTATGAGATGATATAGAGATGGTATGTCAAAGGACTGAAGAATGAACAAGAATGAAAAAGAAAAAGCTTTAAACTTGAAGGAGAAGCATTTTTTCAGAAACCTGTTTGACTCACTGAGCATGTTTCTCCACTAGTGCAGAACTAGCAAGCATCTTCAGGCAGAATGCTTATTCTTACGGCAAATATGCATGTGGCACTCTTCAATATAGTGAAAATGGAGTATATAGAGTATTAAAATGTTTAACACAATCATTTCCATGGATTTATATAGCAATAGTCTTTTATAAACTGACACGCTGACAAAACTATTTCTAACAACAGTGCTTAATATACATTGTTAACTCTTGGTGGTATGATTGCAAGGGTCCAATCCTGCTTATTCTGGGGGAAAAAAAAAATCTTGGAAGGAATAGGATTACCTTTTAACAGAGGAAAGAGTAGCTGGTATGTACCAAGGGAATCTGCAATGCAGCATAACTATGAAAGAAAATAGTTCATAGAACATCAAATTCTGAATAAAGTTATTCTTCAAATTTTATTTGCTCCTAAGTCAAGTCAGTTTTCAGTAGAACGATTTTACTTCTATCTGCTCTTAATGTACTGTTAAGTTGTTGCAAATCTTGCAAGTTTTAAAAAGCTTTTGCCTTGCAAGTTCTTTGCAATGAAAATTTCCATCCTGACTTAAGCCTAATATTAACAGATGAGGAGCAGCCTCCAATTTTTTTAAAGGTAAGGGTATGCCTACTGTGATTTACAGTAGCCTTCAAGTTAAAACCCATAATGCTTGATATCTTGCTGCTGTTAATGCTGAAGAAGAACTGAAGACCAAAACAGACCCATAAATATATTTTAAAGCATCAAACTGCTGGTATTGGTAACAAAGGCAGAGAACTAGAGTCAAGGTTTTTTGACTGGATGATGCTGTAACAGTAGTACCTGACTGGAGTAGAATTAAGAGGTCACCAAAAGATGAATGAGAAGTTCAAGGGTTTATGTGGGTAGGACTTTATTCTGTAGTAGTTTAATGGATCTCCTTTTTTAACTGTAGAGAAGTTTTGCTCATAACTGAACAGAAATCAAAAGCAACAGGAAGGCTTTACCTGCAGTGCTGCTCAGCCACTTCCTTCCCCTCCCCTCCAACATGCATGCTCTCCCTTCCTCTCACCTTCTGTTAGTTCTTTCTAACAGTTATTCTTCTCTTCTCCCCTTTGGCCTCTTACCAGGGACACTTTTCTTCTCTACTGAAACCTGTCCCCTATATTTCCATGTTTTTCTTTCTATTTATTCATTTATCTCTTCCACTGAGACGATCAGGAAAGCGGAGCAAGAGTTACTGTAACGTGCAACTTCCCTGTGTGCTGGAAAATCAGCTGCCCTGTCTGCAGGGGATGGAAAAGGGGTTAGGTGGCGTTCCAGCAGTAGCTCTGCTATGATGAGCGTAGAAGAGGCAGAGCATGAGGAAGACTTACGGAGGCAGAGTTCAGGTGAAGAAAAAAGTAGTTTAGTGTTGTGCACTATGGAAAAGGATCTTCCCTGACAACTTCATGCACTGCTCAGTTGTGGAAGCAGCAGCTTTAATAATAGAGACAGGCTTCTAGGCTTTTATAGGAAGGACATTGAGAAACTATTTTGGAGCCAGCCTGATCTTTCCGTGCCCATCTAAGAAAACAGTTCAGCAGCAGAATAGCACTGGTTGGAATGTACAGTATCATTTGGTTCCAGAGCACTAGTAACCTTGGAGGTTTAGGACAAAGCTAAAGGAGCTGCTGTAATAAAAGGGACATTCAAGGTCAATGTTTTTTCCTTTGTTTCATTTAAAAAAGTGTGAACAATTCCTTTCCTCAAGTTATGCTGGTGGAAGATGTTACTGCTTTAAAAAAAAGTTCATCAGACTTGCTTATACAGATACCCGTGGATATTTTGCTACAGAATCATTTTCTTTAGTAATGAGGGAAAGTTATTTAGCCATTATCAGTAAATAGTGCATCTTAGAAAACTTGATGCTTTTCTTGACATTTTAATCTCTTTCTATACCCCAGAAAGCAAATAGCATCATGATTTTTCTCAAAGTATTAGTGAGATTTATTTTAAGCCCCCACAACCAAGCCATGTAAACAGGTGTTAAGTCCTTCAGTGATGGCTGAACTGTTACAGAGCTCTAAAGTAATGTTAATTTTTTTCTGTCAAAATGCTTTTCATCTTATACTAGGATTATACGAGTTTCTATGCCTCACATAGGATTAAATTTTTAACTGTCAAAAAGTTTTTTCAGAAACAGTTTGCACTTTTTGTAGTCAAGAGTCCATATGCAACGGTCTCTACTAGGTAAAGACCATCTCCCTAACAACTGGATGGTGCAGGAATATTAACTGAATATTTTGAAGTGTGCTAATTGTAGTTGTGGACTGCTTGAGACAGTCTTTTAAGGCATGAAAATACTGAATAACTTTGGTCTGTTGTATTCATTTCAGTGTCTGTTCTATAAGATTGCCATGCATGACTTAAAATATAAAAAAAGGAGAGGAGATTTAACAGCTATTGCAGTTAGTCAAATGATAGAAAAGTAGAAGTTCCAATGAAGATGTTAAATATTTTTCTATAGTATCATAGCTTGGAAAGACTGATGCATTTTTGCTGCCCTGTGTAATAACAACAGGCATCTGTATGCTGCTGCTTCTGAGATTCAGACCCTCTACAGTCTCTTTGCTAGCTGTATTTCATTAACTTTTATAAACCTCTTGCCTTCAATAACAGCAAATGAAACTCTGGCACAATGTCTCCCTCTAGGCCACAGACAACTCCAACTTCCAATAATTCAGTGTTGGAGTTGAATAAAAGACAAATTATTCTGTCATGTGTCAGTAGCTACAATACATCAACCAGTAATACAAGGTACTTACTGTGAAAGAAGCAGGGATATTTTCAATTACTGCCAGCTACTTAATTATCCATGGCACAGGGGTGTGTGAAGCCGCGCAGCTCATTGTGTTGTACAAAGCACCGCTTCCTGTTTGGCTCCAAACCCTGGGTTTCCTGTGCTCGGGCACATGGGACCAGAAACAAAACTTGAGGTTTCAGTGGTTTTTTTATGTTAGTTTAAGAAAGTACAACATGTGACCAACTTAGCTCTGTAAAAAAAGGGGGGCGGGGAGAGTATACCTTCTGGATAGCATGTGTTTGTGTACACCAGAGCTGAAGTTGAGTGGAGCACAACAACCACAAGCACTCTAAAACTTTTGCTTTCTTATGAACAGACTTTATATGATCTTGCTCAAAGCAAAACAATGCAAGACCCTTCCAGGNGTTGAGAAGTGGTTCTGGTGACCAGGCTGAAGAGCCATCTTCCTGATTAACAAGTGACAGAAACAGTGTGCTGGTAGTGTCCTTCCCAGGCAGATTTACCTTCTTTTATGCTCTTGAACTGCCACAGGTGTTTTGTTC
>VYZW01007507.1:66423-97507 GCA_013401315.1 Balaeniceps rex | reverse complement strand
AGTAACTCTAACTCAGCTGAAACCAGGACACCAGCCCACGGTCACACAAGAGGAGGGTGCCAGGAAAGCACTCTTTCAATCACCCAAGGACTCACCCCAAAGTGCGGGACTATCTGCACTTTCCACAGATTCAGAGTTAGCAGAAATAAAGCCCATCAATTCCTCACAGATACCAAGCTGAAAAGTAAGACGTGAAATTCTAACTCAGAGGGAAAAGATGTTGGGGGAGGGGAGCTGATCCCACATGATCTTTAACTTCAAAACAATGTGTGGGTAAGTACAAAAAACCACTCTCCTCAGATGCTAAAAAATTCAGAAGTCTTTAGGAACCTGAATCAAGTTTTGCTCATTTCTGTACAAATGCGATTTTTTAATGAAATTATGGCACAGTTCTACATACCGCATCATTTTGAGTGTTTGTTAACCTTTAGGGATGGATGCTTAAGCAGGTATCCCACGAATGAAAGACATAGGTTTTTCCCCTATAGAAATTGCAATAGAAGTACTGAACACCTCAGTAGCTGGATCAGGACACAATGAGCACTGTGTCTACGTTGCAAAAAGAAAGGATATCACTTTTCAATAATATTTACATAAAATCCCTTTACTTCTTCATCTAGAAGCTGGGCAAATAATACCATAGATTTTCTACTGACATTTTTTAAGATTGATTTAATTAGCTTTAGTTATGTTCATGCTCCTTTTGGATTTACTTCCTGTGAATATGGAAGTGGTTGCATTTCATGTTCATGGAAAGTGGATTTCAAAGTTACATTCATAAGTCATTTCAAAAACCGAATTTAAATGTAAAGTAAGAAGGCATTGAGATTGGAAGTCTGTGCATGCTCTTCTAATCAGGGAACAGGACAAGTACCATATGTCTTATCAGCACTGTCATGTTATCTAAGCAGCATCATCTCAATTTGTAATGTTGTGGTCCATCAATAGAGTAACATATTCAGGGATCGTTATAGAATAGACTTGAATTACAGATAATTTAGAGAGAAATTGATCTCTTCACAGATGTTCTCTGAGCATAAAACAAAGCTAAATTCTTTAGAAAAAGGTAATCTTAAGAATTATTCATTCACTTCTCCTTCTGAGCATGGAATATGGTCTATTAAAATCCAGCTATACTTCCCTGTGCAATATAAATATGTAGCAACATTGAGATAAATGTCAGCTAGAAGGAATCCCTCTTGCATTTAACTGAAATAGAAGCTTGATATAAACACTTGTTTAAAACAGTTCATTTTTAATAATAAGACAAAACCTTAAATCTAGACTGACATCTCAAATTTAGGCAGGGTATTTCTGCAAATCCGAACTTTAGTTCAGTGCCATAATCATTTCCATTTGGCATCAGACCAGGTCTTGTTTCTACTATTTTTGAAATCACAGACAAAACCACAGGCAACTGGATGTCTCCTAGGAAAAAATTGGATAAGAAGCAAAAAGAGTTTAATATTCTTCCATACTTTAGTCCCAAAAAGAACATTATTTTTATTTCTGTTCTCCTCATTTTCACTGCACAATGGTTGTAGTACTTAGAAAGAAAAAAGGAAATATATGTTTTTACTACTCAGATATAGTATTACCTTAAATACTCAACGTATTTTAACTATATTGGAACTGTTAATGAAAAAGGCAAGCAAAGCAGCATCCTCCTCCTTTCTTTTCAAGATGAAAAAATGACTGTTTCAAAGAGGGTGAGATTGGGAAGAATCCCTCATTAAACCACTGACAGAGGCAAATTCTGAGACAGTCAGAGTTGAAATGTAGCTAATGGGGACACACTTGTCATTATCTCCCAAAATATTTTTCGTTGTATTATCTTCTCCCATCCCAGACACTGGTTTTAATACAAAATGTCCTAACGCTCTTTTTATGACTAATTATGGTCATTGTAGTTTTCAGTTCTGCCAGATGAATAAAATAGCTTCTATGAGTCTGAATGATGAGTAAACTGGATTCAGTCTGGAAAAGAGAAAGCTGGGGAGGTGAGGGGGGAATAGAAGTCTGCAAAATTACAGTGGCCTGGGCAGGGTGGATAGTGCTTGACTGCTCATTCTTTCTCCCAATACAAAAAGGTACAGGATAGCAAAGAAAAGAAGTGAGATTCAAAGAAAACAAAATGTCTGACACCAGACACCTGGTCATCAGAACTCCTTGCCAAAGGATGCTGTGGGTGCAAAGTTTATAGATGGCTAAGGACAGGCTGGACAAACAGACGGAAAAGACATTTTCTGATGGTCACTGAATCCCCAAAAACCACATATAACTCAGGAAATTCCCCAAATCAAAAACAGCTGAAGCCTAAGAGAAGACTACTCTGAACTTTCTTACCCTCTCCTTGCACAGCTGGAGTCTGCTGCTGGAGACATGCACTGAGCTACCTGTACAGTTACCTGCTCAGTATGGGCCTGCTTATCTTCTCATACAGGTCTATGAATAACAACATATCTATTAGTAATGAGTGGCTTTAGTAATTTTCTTCACAGCATTTTTTTAAATTAATTAATGCAGTTTTTAAAANTACAGGATAGCAAAGAAAAGAAGTGAGATTCAAAGAAAACAAAATGTCTGACACCAGACACCTGGTCATCAGAACTCCTTGCCAAAGGATGCTGTGGGTGCAAAGTTTATAGATGGCTAAGGACAGGCTGGACAAACAGACGGAAAAGACATTTTCTGATGGTCACTGAATCCCCAAAAACCACATATAACTCAGGAAATTCCCCAAATCAAAAACAGCTGAAGCCTAAGAGAAGACTACTCTGAACTTTCTTACCCTCTCCTTGCACAGCTGGAGTCTGCTGCTGGAGACATGCACTGAGCTACCTGTACAGTTACCTGCTCAGTATGGGCCTGCTTATCTTCTCATACAGGTCTATGAATAACAACATATCTATTAGTAATGAGTGGCTTTAGTAATTTTCTTCACAGCATTTTTTTAAATTAATTAATGCAGTTTTTAAAAAATCTAGATTTCAAGGTAGTCATTTTGGGTGTGAAATTATATTTAAAACATGTCATGATCTGCAGAACTAGGCTCCAGAAATGTGAGATTTGCTGTTGCTGTATTTTATTTTTTGAATGAATGAATGTATGAATGAATAAATTAGCTGACATTAACTACTTCTTGAAATCTAACTAGTACACAGAGCAAATTTTACAAGATTAAGCAGAATAATTCTGTGCTTTAAACAGATTCTGAAACTCAGATTTTTAAAGGACTTTTTTCCATTGATCCTTGAAAACAAGTTCTACAGAAATTTTAATCCATACCACTTAGAGCAAATCATAAATAACCTGCTTGATATTTGAAACTGAAAAGCTGACCTCCAAATAATCTCCAATATTCGTAACACCTGAACTATTACCATCAATGAAGATCACCAAATGCAGATGGATAAAAATAATACTTTATATTTTTTGAAGTTCAAATATGAAAGAGGTCAGGCCCAAATATTGGTACATAACTTTCCATTAATTTTCTGAGTTGGACCACGTGGGCAATCACGTGTGAAGGCCTGTAGGGCGTCTGAATGAGGAATGGTCCTTTCAACCTCTCTCAAGCTGCTAGTGTCCATGCTGACTCATTAACGTTAAAAGCTTCTGACATCTGTCTGCCTGGCGTTTCCATTGATGGTCCTCAAGCATATTGAAATAAAGTTGCTTTGTTTTGCTTTCTGACTATTAAAGTCTCACTGAGACTCAAGAAATGTCAAGCTGACATGATTATAAATAGCCTCAGACAAATGATGTAAACAGTGAAGGCTATTTAGCTCCATCCCCAAAATAGCAAATTTCCCCTGGGTAAATCAGAGATAAATTTGTCAATTGGTCAGATGCCTTCTTACCAAACCATGCCTTCCTTTTCTTGCTTTTCAAATGCACAGACTGCTTATACATATAAAACTGCCACAGTACAATTCACTGCACCTTTATGCCTTGCACTCCAGGTTTGTATTGTAGTTTCTGTAGCCTAAAATGGGTGTCACAGACTCTTGGAAAGAACTGATCATTTCTCTGCTATTCAGGTAATTCTCATACCTTTGAATGAATGCATACATTATACAATAATGATCTCTCCTTTCTAATTATACATAATGTGCCTATTATCAGATCTACGTGTAGATCGACATGACCCAGATTGGTTCTACATGTATTAGAAACTATGCTATGGTCACTAAGCTTGTAACATTACTACAGACTTCTTGCATCTCCAAATACTAAATTCAGGTGTATACTATCCACTGGATATACTCCTTTCTTGATATATATATATATATATATATTTGTAACCTATTGGATTTGACAATTGCAAAGTGTTAGGTTTAAAAGAAGTGCCCAAAAGCAGGACTTGGACAGTATTTAGTGACCTGAATCCCAAACCACTATCCTAAAAACCTCTACTCAGGCAGTAATTCTACTAACTACCCCAACACTGTAGATGTATACACTTGACAGCTGTCCTTCCCCTTGACAGTGAATACTCAGCTCATACCCATGCTCTGATCTGCCTAAGTGTGAGCAGCTTAGCACTTACTCCTTAGCCAGTAAGTATTCAAAGATGTGGCATCCTTTTGTGTAAGTGGGGTCTCATCTCATAGGGACAGACCCCTAAAAATCTGTGAAGAACTTTTCTTTGGTTTGCAGTAGAATTTCTGGAGAAGGAAGTTGGAAGATGTGAAACACCTTTTACATTTTAGCTTAGTAATTAGAGTACTCATACAGGAAAATGCCTTTCTTTGCCTGATGGGATTCATATCCACATTTTCTTATGCCTTAAGCCATGATTTGGTAGGCAGAGCACTATCAGGATTGTTCCTGTGAAAGCTGATGCACTCTGAAGACCAAATGTCTGATGAACAGAGAGAATGACTGTTTAAATCAGTGGTTACAGCATTTTCTTTTGAGAAGATATGCAGGTTTCTGGTCTCTGTTGCCATTGCCCTTTTAGCCTTATATTTCAAATCTACCTAATGTAAAATACATTAAAAACTTTGAAGTCTAAAACCAGGATCTAGCTTACCTTTGCAGCCTTGATGCCCCATGCTGTCTTGTATCTTTTTAGCCTGATCAGTCTTGAACTACCTTCTAAATAATTCAACTTGAGGAAAAGGCATTCTCATTTCAAGAGAAAAAAGAGTGAGTTCTTGCACACGTTGCTAGCAATGATGCTGTTGTCTAAGGTTTGATGTGTCTGAAATCTCTCTGCTTTCCAAGGGTGCTAAGTTCAGAGCCCTTGTGGGACAATGTTTCTGATACACGGATCTTGAATAAAGAGGGTCAGTGTCAATCTTCTTGACAAGTCTCTCAAAGACTTCCCCATGTCTTCCTTTCTGTCTCCATCCTCTCTTACCGCTGGAATTGGGTTCTCAGAGGGAGGAGGTAGCCCTGCTTTGCCTGGGATGGTGGGCGGTAGCTGTCCACTCCTTCAGCAGACTCCAGCCCCACATCCCCAGCAGGAGCCAGCACCTCCCTGCAGCCCTCAGCGAGATACTTGATCCAGATTTCACCATTTCACCAATATCTGGGTTTCCCATCGGCTTGCTTCAGAAAGCTCTCTGCCCAAGGTGGTGATGCTTTAGATGCCTCCAGCACTCTGTCTAGAGCTGAGCTTCTTGACCGGGTTTTAATTTGTGCAGGAGAAGCCAGGGACTTCGGAGCTAGCATATCAATTGGCAGGGCATGGGCCATATTGAAGAGCTCATTCTTTGTCTGTAGGTGTCTGGAGCAGATCCAGGAGCTGGATATGAACTCAGAATTAGAATGGAGCAGTCAGAGAAATATGACTGGGACCTGATGAGCTGAACAGGGTCATCCGAATTCACTGGGCAAAATATTTCAGTGAAGTCTGACGCTGAGGTCGGCTGAACCTGAGAGCAAAGAAGGGCCTTATTTTGCTCTTGAACTTTTGTTGTGTATTCGCTGGAGTTGTGCACAGAACCAAAATAGTGCTAACCTTATGTAATTGATTTTAGATTTATATCATATTTTGTTTCTGGCCCTAAGAGGCTTGAAACAGGCTTTTAACCTTGTTGAGCGGTTTATGTCATTGACTAAAGACGGAGAGCCAGCCAAAACTTCAGGTCTGATACTAAGACTGAAGATGCATTTTACTCTCAGTCTAATCCCAAACGAGTAAGAACTCAGAGGACAGAAACCACCACCATGCAACCAGAGCCATCACAAAAAGTCTCAGCTGAGAAGCTAGGTACAGTCATAAACCCTATTGCCCAGAAATGGCTTTTCTCAGACCTGCTGCACCATGGCTGTTTAGCAGCTTATCCACATGGCATATTGTGAGCAGCTGCAAGCTGGCTTTAACTTACGTTGTAAACATTTGGCTGTTGTTAACACTGTAGTGAAACCATACTAGTAAGCCCTGACAAAGAGGCAAGCTATACTGTCTCTGCACCATGGGCTTATACCATTAGGGTGAGGGATGGCTTGTATCACACCAACAGACCATTCAGTTTAAGCTGATTGTTCTGTAATACATCGCTGTAAATATATATTTCACTAAGAAATACTATTCAGAAAGGTATCTTCTCTTAAACACAGCCCAAAAGCATGTGTTGAAGTCCAAAGTTTAAATCCGTCTTTCCTTTGGCAATCTCTTCCAAAGGTCAGCTGGTCTCCATCTTCAAGTTGAAGTGACAAAGCATAATTGCTCATATGAGCACACCTTCTTGTTAATAACAGCAGAATTTAGCAGAAACTACTGTGGCATGCTTTCAATAAATTATGAAGAGATATAAAATTAGAAGTCCACATTCCACTTCTGATCTTCACCAGTGAAAACTCATTAAAAGAATTACCTTGATTGAATTATGTGATGCACAAAAATTTAAAAAAATCTGTCTTTCAGCTGAATGTCACATATAGCATTTGCTAACTTATTGATAGATGTTAATTCCTAATTTTCTACAAGAAGAGTAACTGGGGGATACTTAGACAAGAGCCTCCAGAGCTTGCTGTAAAACAAGTGAAATGTATTTAAGACGATACACCTTCTAAAGAGAATATAATCTGTTATTTAGGCATTTCAGTTTCTTATGCTGAATCATCTTTGATATTCCTGCACAAATAATTAATTACTGAGTGTTGTATAAATATTGAAACAGTCATTTATGGAAATAAAGCAATATAATATCTGTGTTTTCCCTCTCTTGAGGATCCTAACTATAAGGGATATGCTAAAATACCTTCAAGACCACATCTTTGGAAAGGCAACATATTATATGAACTGACATCTAGGTCAAAGCCAAAAGAACTATTTTACAAAGAAAACAAACCAGTCATTTCAATCACTGAACAAAGGAGCAGTGGGCCTAACTATCTGGACTGCATGGGGAATTGAAGGAAAATTGTTCTATATTACATCATAAATGGAAGTATTAGGAAGGGGAAAGATGCCTAAAAAGACATCTCCCTTTGTGGGCCACCTTGCTTGTGTCTGCACTGGTGGGGCTGGGATGTGTGGCTCATGCTGCACGTGCTGCACAAGTGAGTCTTATAGAAGGGGAGCTGTATGTAGATCGAGGAAAGGAAACACAGAAGCTTTTTTCCTCCCAAAAATACATTCTGTATGTACCAGAAAAATACCAGCTTAGACCCTGTGAGAAGTTAAATCTCATAGTGGAAAAGCATAGTATTATTTCTGCTTACCGTAACTGATCACCATGTTCGACACACTGAGTCAAATCCCCAGTTTGCATAAATCAGAGAAAGTCCATGAAGCTGTATTGATTCACATAAGCTTATTTTTTAAACTAGTGGTATTTCAGACTGTATAACTGTGATTTAAAATAGAGCGCAATCTATGACAGATTCCTAAAAGAAAAAGGCAGCGAAGCAATACAATGAATCAGAGTAAACTGAAATATGTGTAACCACATAACAACAGTAGCCAAAAGTAACACTTCATTATTGCACTTGGGGTTACAGTTATTAAGTTTGCTCTTTTTCCTGTTTCTTTTACAACTTTGCAATGATATGAAAATAAGGTCCTCTGGGAGAGTCAGGCTTGCAGAGAACACAGGCCTTTCCACATATCCCAGGCTAAAACATTACATATTTTGCTACAAAAGCCCCAGCTGCAAAATTTAATCTGAGGGACATAGAGCTGAGACTTCTGAATTTTTTCCCTTCATGTCTCTTTCTGTCAATACAAATCCAGAACTATAAAAACTCTTAATGCTTTGAAATACCTACAGTTGTGTGTAATTAGTCAATTCTTTTTTAATATACTCTCTCTCCTGAGTTCCAACTTCTTGATGTTCAAGTTAAAGCAACATTCAGTTGAGAAATACAAGTTTCACTGAGAAAGCTGGTTGAAATGCACATGTGAAACTATGTGAGATCAGGCCAGAAGGAGCTGACTGGATAATAGTATGGGAATTATTTACCAGCTGGAAAGCAAAAGTTGTCAGTTTTCCTCAAGCCATAATATCTACTTGTGACTTTTTTATATGCTTGACTCAAAAATGTAATCATTAAGCTGTTAAAAATGTAGTTCAACTAAAATGTGCCTGGTTCACAGAAGAAACCTGTGGCTATTCAGTAAAATATTCAATAGCCTGGGGTAACTTCTATCTGTTATATTGAGCCTGTATAAAAACTCACACTGCAAGCAATTGAATAATTTCATATTGTGAGGGTCTGAATTCATGAAGGCTAAATGGAGTAGGCCATACTATACTAAGCAAGAAATTGTATCAGACCAAGGCCCTGCAGGTAGCACTATGAAAGGTGAAGGTAAAGAAGGAATGGTCTAATAAAAGAAACTTTTGAGCGGCACAATAAAATGAATGGTATCAAAGTGAGATACCTGATGGTATTTATCCAAGAACTCAGAAAAAGACCTCATATATGGAACTGTTGAACTACTAACCACAGCATGTAACCTATAGCTTAAATCACCAGAAGGATCAAAGCACCAATGGTGACAACAATTCTTAAAATAAACTTCAGGTATGATCGTGGAAATTATGAGCTAGCCTGACAGCTAAACTAGGTAAACTGGTAAAAAACCCCAACCAAACTAATAAATAATAGAAATAGTGGATAAATATGACCTATTTAGGCTTAACCTTTTGAAGAGAAATAATACCTCATAGGACAGCTTTGAAGGAGCCAAGAACGTAAAGGTTGGTAAAACTACTTGGATATTCATAAAACTATCTGTGAGGACCCTCATGAAATGATTAAAGAGGTGCAGTTGCCATTGGATAAGGGCTAGGGTGGATCCAAGATGGAAAAAGAAGTTGGGAATAAGTCATTTCACAGTGCAGGCAGATATGCAGAGGTATCCCTGAGGATACTATTTGTGGGTACAGTGAGGTGCAAATACTGGTGGTGAGACACACTTAGGGGGGGCAGCTAAACCTGAAGCATTTTGCAAAGCACTGCAAAATGTAGAATAATATTGTGGATCTGAATAGATGGCAGACGAAATTCACTATTGATGTATATGAAGTCATGAACAAGGGGGAAAAGTCCTCTCAGGCTACATACACATTGATGGACTCTTATTTAACAGCTGCTAATCAGCAAAAGGATCTATTAGACACCATCAATAGCTCTCTGAACATGTTGGCTCAGTGGTGAAGAGAAAGGTAAAAAGAAGAGCAGGATTATTGGAGAAGGGATGGAGAATAAAGCAGAGGACACGGACATCAATACTGCGCTTTGCATATCCATTATCTGGCCACCCTCTGAGTAATGCATGCAGTTATAATCATCCAGTTTCAAAAGGAGTGTAATATAAAAGAAAGATAAGAAGAATGGTGACAAAAATGATCCAAGGAATAAAGCAACTTCTATCCAAAGAGATATAACACAGATTAGGACTCAAACCGTAAAAGCAACAACTGGGGCGGAGAGGGAGTGTGATGCTATATGAAGTCACGAAGGGAATGAAGAGGGATGACCGAGGAATGATGATTCATTATTTCTCATGGTCACATCTGGCCCAGTGATTGTTCACTGAAATTATTGTGCAGCAAGAGAAAGGGGGAACAAAAGGGATGGAGAGAATGCTGAGGGGAATATTACTCAGTCTTGTCCCAGATTTTATTCTCTTTCCGTGATGGAGCTAGGCTTTCAGGCTAGATTGATCTTTGGTGTGATCCAGGCAGGCAGTCTTTATGGCCTTATGTTCAGTGTACCTGAGCAATTCAGAAAAGTAGCTGGATATAAAAACAAAGAAGAACACGTAAGTCTGTATTCAGAAAAGACTGGAAACAAACAGGTTAAATTCTATTGCAGCTTTCATTTTTAAACAAAACCCTTTCCCCATCACAGAATTATTTATTCAACAGTACAGTTTGTTACATTGCTTTTTTCCTATATTGTGCATGTGAATGTAATTTTCACCCTCAATGCATTTCTAATGTAATTTTTCTAATGAATATTATTGTGTATTTGATTAATAATGCTTTGTTATCTGTCTTAAGAATTGTGTCAAGATCATTAAAATACTGAAATGGAAAACTACAATTGGATTGTCTTGTTCCTTCTCTGCTGAAAATGAAATATCCATTGCACCACGTAATCATTTTGATGAAATGAATTTACTATATTTTATATTCCCACAGTACAACTACTTCAATCTTGAATTCTATTAGTTCATTTAAAATCATGCATTCTTCAAACTGTAAATTATGGTCACATTTTACATTTATATCACATTGCTCTCTGCCAAAGCACTTTTCTGACATGAGACAAAACTATTCCTACCACTAAAAAGAATCACTGTTGGACTATATGCCTTAAGAATAGTTAATGTTTAAAGTCAACATTTTCAACGATGTGCCAAAAAGGCACTTTTGGATATAACTGTGTGGTTTACAGTGCCTCAGACTGAAAACATTGGCCTCAATCAGTAAGACCAAGGAGTTCCAAAGGAGTTAATCTGAACTCTCAATATATAAGAACAATAGCAATTCAGTTGCTTCAGTAGACACAAACATACACCCAATGCTAAGCTGCAGGATCCCACTAACTTCTTTGAAATTTGGAAAATTACTCACTTTGTATTAGAGTATGCTTTCAGATACAACCATAAGCAAATAGAGTAACTCAGAAATATCCCTGGGACTAGCTGTCATCCTGCAACATATTTAAGCATGAGCTCAATTTTAATCACGCAAATGATCCCATTTATACAAAAGACAATGCATATATTTTATACTGGATGCATGCTTATGTGTTTCAGTGGTTTGGAGTATCAGCAAGATAACAGCTCGGTGGGACGATGTACGAATTTAGGTAAAAGATTTGGACTTAAGGCAGTAATTAAATTAATTGCTGGATGAAAACTTAAACTGTGCTGTTTTATCTCCAAACTGTATCATGCATTCCAACTAAAAATTGGAAGACTGAGGAAAACCATGATGGGGTGGTAGACCTGCATTACTTTCATAAACATGTGAGTGGTGCTGCTATTCTGTTAATCCCTGAGAGGAGTCATACAACCTGACTCATGGTTTTGCCTTGAGTATAGTAATAGAAATCTCAATGCAACTGAAACTGCAAGGGGAAAATATTTTCCACATTTTTGAAATGAGGTAGAATAATGCAGTCAACAGTTCTGTAAATACCCAGCAGGACTCCTGCTGTGGGACACTATAATCTGGTCACATAGTTCATTTTGACCGCCATCTCTTAATTAAATGCTAATAATAATGGCCAAAGCAAGTGACAGTAGAATTTATTCATTACCAGATAAAAGCATAACTAGAGGTGTTGTGCCTGATGGCATGTAATACATGGGCTTAGCTTTTCACAGTTTTGTTTCCCTCTGTCATTTTCAGTATTAAAGAACAACGAAATCCAATAATGTGTTCTTTCTTCTTAGCACTTTCACTGCAGGAAAAGAACAATTTCTGAATAACTCTTCCAAGTCAACTTGCCTCAGAAAAGAAAGAAAAAAAAGTCTTGAATCAATGAGATTGTAAATATAAATTTAATCCATTCTTAATGGTCCATGGACTTGGTTCACCAAGGTTCCCTGCCAGCAATTTTCTGCTGTTCCTTTGGAAAAAAAGTAATTAATGAAACAAGTTGAAGCTTGTTGTGTAATCCTCTCTTGAAAGCTGCATTCGTACATTTTTCAATAAGAATGAGCAGCTGATTAAAAATGTACCTGTCTGAAGGCTTAAAGCTGTTGGAACAGAACTTGCTGCTTAATATGAGGTTTATTAATACTTCATTAGACTTTTTTTTTCTTTTTTTTTTTCTGCTCATGGTAGAATGTGATTTGCTTTCAGCAAAGACATCCTTGGATGAACTAAAGTTCATTAGACAGTGAACATATATCAGTGAAATCTATTAAATGTGATTACAGTCAGAGAGTTTACATCTAGTTTGGATCCTAGTTTTTGGAGAATAGAAATCTCTCTCCTGGGAGACATGGACATGAATCCTTTTGACCTGAGGAAATAACAGAAGCCAAAGATACCAATTCACTAGCAGTGAATTGGTTGTGAAGTCACGGTAGCTCACTGCACACACCCCACCTCTGCTGCCCATGTGGCTCACTCTTCCCTCCCAGGCTGCCCACTTCCCTATGGGAAGTAGGGCCCCCACTGCCTCCTCCACTCTTGGGGAGGAGGAGACATACCTGGAAATGTAGGCAAGTGCTGAGCACAAAGCCAAGACCTGTGTTGCTGTTGCCTCTGCTACTCGTCCCATTGCCTGGCTGACCCAGGCCCTGGCATTCCCCACTGTCCTGCCACAATTAACACAAAAGAGCAAGACCTGCTTGGATCTTGTTAAAGAAAAGTGACATTATCTACCCACAGGAGACAAACATAGCCCCTCAATTCAAAACTAACAGACCTGTCACCAACATCGCTGAGTCATATCTTTAAGTCTTGGACTAGGAGAAGAATTTAATATATTCAGGATCTGAGTTCCTGTATGTTTGTAATCTAATATTGTAATTAAGCCCCTCTGGAGCCAGAGAACTGTGCCAGTGGTTCTACTGGGAGACTGGGCTATATACATCTTGTTTGCTTGTTAAATGAAAGAAATGCAATGCCAGCAAAAAGAGGGATTATTTTAGTTAAGTTTTCCCTTCAACTCCACTGCCTTGAAAATCCTTAAAAAGACAAGACTACTGCTGGCAGAGCTATGACAGTAACATTTTAAAAGGACAGGAATGCCAGTCCAGGCTGAGAATTGAAATATATGACTCAAGTTGGCTTTTTTTCACCTTTGCTGGTGCTAGGAGGTACTTCCTTCCAGCACCAGCTGCCTTGTCAAAGGCTTCTGCAAGATTCTTCTCTCTGATCCACTTGGCTTCCTTCTTAGAAGAATTCAGTTCTTGATTTCCACTGTGCACTGGTTTATTTTACATGAAAGACCTGAGGGGGAAAAAAAAAACAGTGAGAAATCCCTTCCAAAGAGCTTGTAGCTGCTGCTGATCTGCGAAGGTTCATATATTCCAGGTCATCATTAAATCTTGTACTGAGAGTTTCTGGAAACTCTGGAAACTCTGGAAACTGGGTTTTCTTCCCCCTGCCTGCCCCCCCTCCTCAGCACCTACTCAGTCTGCACTAGTATTCATTTTCCTCCTCCTTCCCATGACCTAAACATTAGTGCCATGGATACTCAAACCTCTCTGTCGATGCTGTAATAAGCAGTAGCACAATATTGACAAGCAGAGATGTAGAATTGATTTAGGGCTCGGTTTTGCAGCTGCTCAAATTTGGAATTACCATTGCCTTCAACAGGAATTCTCAAAAGGGAGTGGCTGCAAATTCAGGCCCAAAGAAAGCAGTAGCACATCGACAGCTCACCCGTCCAGCCAGCCTCTCCCTCCTCTCCACGACCTGACCTGACCCGGCTCAGGGGATCCAGGCAGAAAAAACAAATGGTGGCTGGAAGGTGATGTACTGGAGATGGAGCTTGTCAGCCATCTTCCTGTGCCACCAGCATGGCCATGGTCTCTAAGGGCAGAAGCCAAGTTTGGGAAGAGACAGCTGGATGAAATAATCATGAAATAAACTTTCATTCCAACTTTGGTAACTATGAGGCATTAGAAATTTATTTCATGTCCTTTTTCTCTCCCCCACCTCCAGTCATTTCTCCTGTTTGCTTCTTTCTGCAGCTGTATTTTATAGCCCGGTTTGGAGCAAACGTTAAGATTCTTGAATGTACAAATTTGAAAGGGCATCGAATATGAGACTAATTAGCAGAAATGCAACAAATGCACCAAGCATTCATACAGAGAGACCATCTTAAATTTTTTATCCATGTATTGCAAACATGCTGTGCTAATTTCAGGGCTTGGACACATAGGGATTCATGTCAGAAAAAGCACTGGATTTTTGCTGTGTTTAGATTCTGTTATGACCCCAGTGCTGATACTGGTAACTGATAGGACTGTCATAAGTCACACAAATCATTGGAAGGGTCATTGTGCACCATTTTTGGTTGATAAAACTGACCTCGTTTTTTCAAAATGGGAATAGAGGTCTGTCATGAAACTCAGAGCTGTGTTTCAAATATGCCAGATTAGGGTGTGTTATGAACAGTGGTGCTAAGACTGGACTTGTTTCAGGAGATCTAGTGCAAAACTTCAGCCCAGAGATTTGCCCACTGTCTTCCACAAAATTCAGAAGTTTCAGGCTTCTGTAATTCTCCGTGTTCATCCCTGTGCTGAAAGCTGCAACTTAACTACCAGCAAGCACACCCTCTCCAAGGTACATTAAGACATCCTTAAATGTTTCGATCTTCTTGATTTTCTTCTCTTTGCTGCACCCCTTAGGAGGAATAAAGAAAGTTAAAGATCACTGTTTGAAAGCAGAAAGTCCTCTGTAAACCCAGCAATACTGTCTACTCTAGACAACTTAATGAAGAGATTACGATTCCTGCTAGTATGACCACTGTTAAGACAACTCGTTAGCACCACCCTGTGATAGGGGAGTTTATAATTAGCAAGACTGTACATAGAATTGGGCTACTCAGCTGTGTGACATAAATCTTTAAGTGCCAGCAGAAGAAAAATCTTCCAGCGAAAAAATCCGGAGCTATTGCAGCAAGACAGACATAATAATGATAAATTAAATACCTGGTTAGAAAATGTAGCAGATTTAATCACATTTTCTAACTGTCTGTGCTTTTTACTAGCTGGTTTAGAGTACTTTTTCTGGTAAATATTTTTGTGATCAAATTTCAGCCTATCAATTGTGAATAAACTGTCCATAATTTTTTCGCATCCACCTGAACTGTGCTATTGGTCACTCAAAATCCACAGAGCTTCACAGATTTATGTCTGTTGAGAATTGAGCACATTGTTTAGTTTGAGTTTCCTGACAGATGGCCTAAAATCTCTTTTTTAATAAATAAACTACTTCCATTTCTGCCCAGAACTAATTTATTTTGCTTATGAACTAAATTTGGTTTTCTGATTAGCCGATGTTTGCTCATGGGCTTATGTTCATTTCACAAACATTCATACAAATATTTTATGAAAGTTCTTCAAAAGCAAAAATGTTTATATCAAAGAATGGTCAAAGTGGAGATTTCCTTAGAAGCTTTTCAGCCAACCACAAGTAACATTCTTATTGTACACAAATTTCACCCCCCTCTGCACTCAGCTGGAATCTTTCCATGGACTTCAGGGGAAATTGAGCTGGATTATATGAGTCTAGTTCCGATGATCACTGTAAAACCTCAGGATATCATGCATGTTTTCCTTGGGGGCTGGGCTTTTCTCTAAGTCTTTACCTCCTCGACCTCTAGGTTTTCACATCCTGTGTACATAACTTAATTACCAGTGGGTAGCAGCTCACCTCTGAGGCAGCTGTTGCTCCTTTGCATTGGATACTTCCATATTCAGATATTATAATCTGAATTTGCCCAGTTGTAGCCACTCTAGCAGAGCTGACTTCTTCACCCCATTCATGGAGGAGGAGAAGTGAGGAGCTCCCAGAGAGGTCTCAGCCATTGCTTCCCCAGTATCCGCCTGCAGCCTCCCAGCACTTTCTTTCCACACTGCCTCCAGGCTTCCCATACATTCTCTCCTGCAAGCCAATTGACCCCAGCCCTGTGAAATGAATCCAAGCCGCTTTTCCTGCTCTAAGCAATAGCACTTCACTACCATCAGAGGCAGAAGCTGCGTACAAAGTAGGTGCCTGAAGTCTGCATGTGGTTCCTATACACAATACCATGCCTGTCCCCCAGGCACAGAGCTGTAGCCATACCCCTCCAACACAGGCAGAGGCTGGCATTTTACTATAAACGCGTGTGTCCCTTCCCTTGCGTGGGTGACAGCAGAGGAGCTGGGCTAAACCCAGGTTATACTCTTTTTTGCCTATTTTTGAGGATTGACTTCTCACATGAAATTATGATCAGTTCTAGCTGTCGCCCTGTGCAATACAGCAAGAATTCCTCCTGTCCAGTGGAATGATGCGTCAACATGTTTTTAACAGCCGTCTGCTTCCCATTAAATATTAAGAAAGGTGTAAAACTGAAATGAACGAATAAACAAAACAAAACACTGTACTTCTAGGCCTTAATATGCCTGTTTAATTGCACAAAGTATACAAGATGACACTATTTTACTGTCACAACTTAATTGTTTACACTTACTTAGACAGGCTAACTGTAATTAAATGATGTCTGGTTTGAAATACATCTTTTTTCCTTAGCAGGCCTTAATTTAATTTAATGCTATGTTTTAATTTAAAACTGCTTTAATGTAATAGAAAACAAGTTGGGATGACAAATAAGGAGCTAATGTGCAGATATGATTCATTTGCACATAAATCAGTTAATCTTTTTTAATGGAACTCCTTTAAATAATGCCTTTTTTATCAGCTGTATTTCTGCTCTTTATACTCCTGTTGTTAAGGAACCAGCATTTTCCCGATGACGCACCAATACTGGCAGGAAGCACATCCTAAGTGTATTTTGTGACTCATTTCAATTTGCTCTTTAGTGCATTCGCAGTTTGCTCATTAACATCAGCATTGGTGGCTAATGGATACTCAGTAGGAAGTAATTTTTTTCATGAATGTTTCATGGAGCAACAGAAGTGAAGGTGAAGAGGGATTTCACTGGTGACAAAGCAGGCTTGTGGCTGGACGGTGGGCCATGACCCAGGGGTCACCAGGACCAGGCAGTGGCTGAGCACCACTGCCTCCCATGCCAGGAGCCCCACCATGGCTGGCATCTGCTGTATCACCTACGCTCCCCACCTCTCGCATGCACGCAGCTCATATGCATCAGCAGCAGAGAAAGGGGAATGATCTCTAGGCTGAAAGAAAATGATATCTTTATACACTGACAGTGCTCCACAATTGAGGTTTCTGAATACCAAGGTTGTTATAAATCTGAATATAGAACAGACTTTTGTTGTACTTTGCTTGGCTCATTTTTTTCTTAGCTTTTACTCTTTTTTTTCCTCTTTCTCTTTTTTTTAAAGAAAGCACTGGAAGAGATACTGTTTTTTGTGTTACCCATTCAACACAGAAACCACTAATCATTTTTCACCCAGGTCTTCTGGCTCTGTTGGAGACAAAACCCAGAAAAAATATCATTCACTTCCCCCATACACCAAAAAAAAAAAACCTGAAACTGTAGCTCATTTTTTGTCAAAAATTCCCATTATGTGGGTTAGGTGAACTGGTCATAGTGTTCAGCTATAAATGAGTTGGATTTCTGACAGATACTATCCCTTGGAAAGCCTATTAAAGGCAAGCATCTTCTCTCTGTGTTTATCTTCAGTTGAAGTTGTGGAGACTTGA
This sequence comes from Balaeniceps rex, assembly GCA_013401315.1. NCBI lineage: Eukaryota > Metazoa > Chordata > Aves > Pelecaniformes > Balaenicipitidae > Balaeniceps > Balaeniceps rex. Next base: position 79,736 of record VYZW01007507.1, on the reverse strand, counting down.
GAACAGCAGACACAATATGTTTGCATGAATTGGATTGATGTTATGTGTATGATAATTTCCCTCACTCGGAATGCTTCATTGGGGCATTCCAGTGACACAAATACATGTCTGTAGGCTCAGACTCCTGCAGAGCATGCAATACATGTAAAATACATGTAAAACACATGTAAAACATGTAACAAAGAGCATAAGAGGAAGCCTGAAGGCAGAAGGACAGGGAGATGCTAAATGCAAGCTCGGGAAACCCCTGAAGTGCCCCGCTGTGCACACCAGGAACCATACACAACCAGGTCAGCAAATTTTCAAGCATTTTTAAGAAAAGCAGAGGTTTGCATTATTGCTTATTTATTTCATCATACCAGGAACAATAACAAAGTCAGTACACTCTTCAAGGTGCACAGTGACCTTTATTATTCTCTCAATTCTTCCTAGCCTCAAGTTGTTTCCTCAGCTTTAAAAAGCAATGATGTCACCAGATAGAGCAAAAAGGAGTGCATTATACGAGGTAGCAGGAGAAAAAAAACTTTAAGTCCAAAGGCAGACGATGGGCCAAGTGCACAAAAGATACATATACAAGAGCTCATGTGCTGAGTACTCCACAGTTTAATAGGCACATTTAATATTGGTTCCAAAACAGTTGCACAGTCACTTAAAAACAAAAAGCAGATGCTGAAACAAATAGGAAGAAATGCTCGTGTGCCATTGATAAAGTCAAAATGCTCCATATCCTTGTTTGATTCATTCCTTACACACACACGTAAACACAAGGATACTTTTGACCATATGTGTAGTGTAATTGACCTGGTACAGAAATGGAAACACAGGAAGAATAGAGACACAAGAGCTCAAAGAATATTTAGATAAACAGTATCATGATAGAATTTACCCTGAAGTACTTAAAGAACAAAATGAAGTAATTATTAAACTGTTGGATACTACTGTGAAGTCATGGAGGAGAAATGGCATCCCAAAGATGAATGAGATGCAATGAGTGCAATATCTCTTCTTATGGGGAAAAGGCAAATGCAGGGTAAGAAGGGCAGTCAGTCCAGGCTGGGTAAGGGGAGATGACTAGAAACTCTCTGAAAGCCCAAAGAGAGTGACAAGATAATGAAATGGCCAACATGGATGCCTCAAGAACAAGCTGTACCAACCTGATCCTTCCTTGACAGGATAACTAGCCAGGATGCCAGCTAGGGTAAGCTATAACTCTACTGCAATAAAGTCTGGACATCATCCCACGTGACATGTAAATAACCTGGGGAGATGCTGGCTAGATAAAATCACTATATATAAGTACAGCTTGTCTTAAGTCAAGCTCAAAGAACATGTGTCAGTAACGTGTTATGAAATTGGCAGGGCAGATCAAGCAGTGTCCTAGAGGAGTCCATTATAAATGCACTATTAAGCAATCTTTTCAGTTAGATGCTGGAACAGAAGTTGTTTATGCAATTAAACATATAAAATGTGCAGATCAAAGCATCCTGGGAGGGCCTACATGTATTTTTGTGGACAGGACTGAATTTCAAAGTGCCCCTGACCATCTGGACAAAGCATATGCCCTCTGCAAGGTGGACAATGAAAGTGAGCGAAGGAAAGGTTGAATGCCTGTGAACAAAACAGGGAATAATGGCTTCAAGGGAGGTTTAGGTTAGATATTACAGAAGGGGGCTGGGGAAGAAGAAAACAAACATTTTACTACAAGGATAGAAAGCAACTGGAACTAGGCTGTCTTCGGAGGCTGAAAAAATCCCTTGCTTCTGTGTAGCTTTAAGAAAATGCTAGACAAATATCTGTCGGGGGATGGTCTAAGCTCATCTGATTCTGATTCAGACTGACAAGGTAGGCTCTACCTCCATCACTGCTATGATTTTGTCAGCCCTCAGGCTGCATCAATAAGGTATTCTTTGTTCCTTGTTCACTTTCTCCCCTTTCCAGACTTGTCTGTCCTGTGGGACAATTTGCCATAAGATTGGCCAATTACTAGAAAACAAGTGGGACATTCACATATTGTTCCTTTTGCCAGATCTGAACACAGAATAAACTCGGTGAATAAACATAGCTTTAGCACACCATCAGCTATGTTTTTCTCCCTTCTCGCTTCAGTATCACAGGTTATGTTACAACACATTTTCCACAGCTCTTGTTTCCCCTTCAGCTTGCTTTATAATGTTCAGCTTTGTACACATGTGTCCTGGCAGCATGTGTCCAAAGCAGAAGCATGGGATCAATCTGTGAGGCTTTGGAAAAAGTCCATCTGGGACCAACGTTGTCTCCTAAAAAGTAGGGGCGGGGGGAGGAGGAATAGAAGGAAGATGTCCCCAAAACTGCAACCTTGAGGGATAAGAGAGGGCAATTAAAGTCCCCACTGCTATGGAGAAGCGTGCAGAGGGGTTGAGTTATTGTGCTCTCTTCCCCTGTCACTAGTACTCTCACTCCCTCTGCATCTCTCTAATCAGCATCATCTCACATAAAGCAAACAGAAAGATAAATCATTGTTGGAACAAACCATGCAAAATGGAGATTTTTCAGTGGAGCGCATTTTGGAGGCAGTATCTGCCACCCCACTTCTAATATTTTTAGTACTATAAACTTTCCAACAGCTCTCTGGCTTGGTTTCTAAGTCACATGAAGTCATGGCAAAACTAGTAGCTGCCTGGCAGTAAATTTTTGTATTTGGATAGGGGAAACACAGGGGTCATAGTAATATGTTTTAAAGAACACTATCTAGATTTGTCTGTGGACCAAACAGTCAGACCCAGCTACATGAAGGTCCTGTTTTTGTGGTTTCAGTTCATCCTTATTTCAATTTATGTGAAGAAACAAAATTTGGTTTTATGACATGGATTTTTAATAGGGACATACATTCACATATTTAAAAAATGCAGAATGCTCTTATTTGGTTCTTTTTGTTTGATTTCTACTTTCAATGAAAATATCTTTGGAACTGGAGGAGGAAATTTTTTTAGTTGTGAATTGCAATACAGGTTGCATACAACTTTCTACGGTTTTCAGTAAGCAGGGGGAAACATAATGGGAAGCTTTGCACCTCAACAGGCTGGAGAACTGAACAGAGAGGAATCTCATGAAGTTCAACAAAGGGATATACGAAGTCCTGCATCTGGGGAGGAATAACCTCAGGCATCAGCACATGCAGGGGGGCAATTGGCTGGAAAGCAGCTCTACAGAGAAGAATTTTGGAACTTCCATGTGAACACAAGAAAACACCTTTTTTACTGTAAGGGTGGTCAAACACTGGAATGGATCGCCCAGAGAGGTTGTAGAGTCTCCACCATCTGTGGAGATATTCAAAACCCAACCAGACACAGCCCTGAGCAACCTGTTCTATCTGACCTTGCTTTACCAGGTGTGTGGATTACATGATCTGAAGAGGACCTTTCCAACCTCAGCAATTCTGTGATTCTGTGATTGTGTGAACAGAGGAAATGGGAAAGAAAAGCAGTCATTCATTAATGATGAGTACCTCATACCACCTCATCTGCTCTCAGTGGAAAACGCAGAATCCTGACTTAAAAAATGGACTGTGTGGATCACCTCTTGGAGGTGTTTGTGTTACCATTATAGGGAATGTAGAGAAGGAAGCACCACCTCCCTTTCAGTGATTTCATCCCAGTAGAGAAGAAGCTTCATTCACCACGAGAAGAAAGAAAGGATACCAAATAGACATTCTTCCCCAGAAAATCCTTTTGTACCCCTCCTTAGGGAGCAAAATTCAGTTTGGACAAGAGTGTTGAGGAACTTTGATCTGTCAGAGCATGGAAAACTAATGGGTCCTGAGTCAGTGTTGGAATCATCACGCCCCGCAACACCTGGTGTTCTGCAGAGGTAAGGGAAGGATCCAAAATAGACGTGACACAGTGGCTTTACCTCAGACTCAAGGACTGAACACCAGCTCACATGTTTCTCTCCCTCCAATTATCTTTGTTTGGACTATAAGAGTAAATAAAGAATGAACAAGCAGCCCTTACTACATACTAGAAAAAATTGACATGTGAAAGTACATGGTATGACATATCTACTGTGAAGTGCCCATCTTGCAAGAATGAAATGAGTTAATTATTTTAGGCTTTATTTTAGAGGGACATAATTTTCAGAGGGCACATTTTGCAAGTCAAACTTCTAGGTTTGAAGAGCAAATTTAAGTCATTCAAATTCTGGATTTTTTAACACACTCCTATGTGGCTAGTAGAAAAACTACAGTGGTACAATAGAAAGCTGCCAACATCTCAAAACTTAGCATTGCAGAAATTTTTCTATTTAACAACAGGGTGAAGAAAGATGAGCTCCTCACAGGGTCAGAGGAGTTAACATGACACAACTTCACATCCCCCATGTCCTAAGGACCTCCCATAGCCCAGCTCCTACCTTCTTCTGAAGAAACGAAACTAATCCCTAGTATGATGCAGTGATGTATTTGTGCCCCAGACAGACTGCCAGTCCATAGTTTTCTTCCAGGTGACCACAACCTGTAAGCTCATCTCTCCCAGGCTGCATTTCAGAACAGGGCTCCAAACAGATTTCAGCTGCGAGCAAATACCAATGGTCTGGAAAGGAAGACTGCTCTCTTACTAGAGAGCAGGGTCAACAGCAACAGCAGCAACAGCATTCCCTAGCTATTGAAAAATGGAAAGGTATTTGTTTGAAAAGGGGACCAGTTATTTGACAATTTAGTCTGCTCCTTTCCCAACCTCTGTAGGAATTACTACACTCTCACCCTAACAGCTACAGCAGATCCATAGCTAATCATTGCAGGCAACATGGTGCTCTTCCTCATGCAACTCAACCAATCTTCAACATAGTCAATGTGCCATGTTTCAAAGCCATCATCATCCTTATCTTGTTCCAGCAGGTTATGCTTATCACATAAGAATGAGACTGGAGGAATTATGGACTAATTTCATGCCATAAAATCTTCAGAGTGCTGTGTTGGACCCTATTCACACTACTGGAGTCCCATTTTCTCGTTCTGACAACCCCTTACACACCTGAGGAATCACGTACCCAATCAGTGGAAAACACTGAAGTTTGATAGTAGGATGCAGTACTAATTGTTAAAATCCTGAACTTCTAGGTTTTTTCTTCAGAATGTTCACCTTAAATCCCTTTTAAGTGGTTATTTTAAATTATAAAGTTAAAAAAAGACATGAAAGGATTTAACATTTACTCACCTTTTTTTTTTTTCACTAGTAATGACAAAATAATGAAGTGTTCATTACCCACATGTATTAATGTGTAAACACCTCCCCCTGAATCTGCCACAGTGAAATGTCATTTCTGGAAGTACTATGTATATGGCATTCAGAGAAAATTGTCCACTGCAGGTGCAGAAGGGAAAAAAAAAAAAAGTAATGTTTTTCTTTTTTCCTCTGGGCTGACACATCTCTTTCATCATTCTTTTCATTACTAATTTATCACACAATATCATGTTCTTGTGGCATTGACTTGAATCAGGTTTAGCATGGACAGGTGCTGTTTAAACATTCCCTGCCCACACACAACTCTGGCAATAAGCGATGATCCTTATCTGGAGCANGGTTATTTTAAATTATAAAGTTAAAAAAAGACATGAAAGGATTTAACATTTACTCACCTTTTTTTTTTTTCACTAGTAATGACAAAATAATGAAGTGTTCATTACCCACATGTATTAATGTGTAAACACCTCCCCCTGAATCTGCCACAGTGAAATGTCATTTCTGGAAGTACTATGTATATGGCATTCAGAGAAAATTGTCCACTGCAGGTGCAGAAGGGAAAAAAAAAAAAAAGTAGTGTTTTTCTTTTTTCCTCTGGGCTGACACATCTCTTTCATCATTCTTTTCATTACTAATTTATCACACAATATCATGTTCTTGTGGCATTGACTTGAATCAGGTTTAGCATGGACAGGTGCTGTTTAAACATTCCCTGCCCACACACAACTCTGGCAATAAGCGATGATCCTTATCTGGAGCATCCCTCTGCTTTTGCAGCTCAGGGCAAACTCTGGAGTAGAAATCACCAGTGACACTTAAGTGTGTTACAGAGTTTGGTGACTTTTTTAAAAAAGTAGGGATCAGTGGAGATTAGTGTCCTATGAAGAGTGGTCCATTTTTTAGAGTGTCAGGCCAAGACTGTCATTAGACTCCTTCCTCTGCCACGTGCTTTTCACAGGACCTTGTAAAAGTCACATTGGCAAAACTATCGGAAGCAGTTTGATACTTAGCACCCTCATAGCTAATTCTTTTCCGTGCTCTTTGCAGCTAATGGAAGAATAGACATTTCTAGAATGCAGATAAACTCATCCTGAAGGAGACGTCTAGAACAGACTGACAAATCCCACCTTCAAAATGCCTACTTAGCTCTACTGTCTATTGAGGGATGCCCTAAAGAGTGTCTCAGACATATCTAAAGTATAGGTATCTAAAGCTAGGTGAGCTCAGTCCCATCCTTCGTGCCTGACTTCCTCCTCTGTTCAATGGGGTACAAAACATTTACCTTCAGATAATATAGATAAGAGAAAATAATATTTCCCTTGTATAATATGTAAAATTATATCCTCATATTCATTTACTCCACATACTGTGAGATAAACGTGCTCCAGACTGTGGAACACTGTCCCAGGCTCTGGCAGAGACCCATTTGGGACTATGAGTCATGCACAGTGGCTCCCCCCATGCCCCCAGATGGCAGAACGCAGTCCCCCTCTCACCAGGAGGGTTCCCACGCTGGCTGTGCTGCATGAAGGGCTCTGCCGCAGACACGGCAGCTCACAAGAGTTGTGTGAATCAACCCATTATCACAGGTATTTTCCTGACCCAACACGTCAGCGTGGCTGCTGGCCCAGACCTGGCTGCCGCCTGCCAGCCTGAGCATGGGCAGAGCTGGCCTGAGAGTCAGCAGAACAGTGGAAGCACTCTCCAACAGGCTCAAACCAAGCTATTTGTAACCTCCACCACTGAGAGGGGCAAGGCATTATTTTACTGCCTGTCCTCTTAGCAATTGAACTCCTCATTCAGACAAAACTCCCATTCATTTAGCCTGCATCACTGCTTAAGGAATTTCAATATCAGCTTTTTTCTGGTATTGAAGAGCCTGAACTCCAAACCTTACGTAAATGGAAAATACTTGTGCTGACATAAACAAGCTTTGGATCAGACCTTATTTTGTGCATTTGTTATCTGAAAAGGAAATGAGAAAAATAGTCATGGAAGAATACTTTAACATCCTGAATATGTGAAAGACAGCAGAAGTCCACAGTGGTACATCTTGAAGAAACCTTGATAAAACCACAGAACAGCCTAAAAAGCTATGAAAAAGAAGTGAAAACAGAATGGAAGTGGGAAGACTTAGAGTTCTGCAAAAGGCAATGAGAAATTTGCCACAGATTTCCAGCTTATTTGTATTTCACTCTTGCTGAAAACCAAGTGACATAAAAGAATACCCTCTCATGCTTTTAATAACCATTCCTTTAAAATTCTGAAGAGGTTTTAGCAGGTTACAAAACTGTTTTCAAGATTTATGTGAACTGCGCTCTCATTTCTCTTTGATAATGGTCTGTTGTCTTATCCCAGGATGTGTTATAGAGTAGGTCTGTTAAAGATGAACGTGCTTTACTTTAAGCTCTTGTTCCCCCCATTTTCTCTACTTAGCACTTATCAGGAGCTCTATTTTTTCAAATATTAATTCTGTGTTTCAAGATCAGACCTAGCCTTCTGGAACGTACAAAATTAAAACTGTGATTCTTCTACTTTGTATCTTGCAAAGTCATTGAAAGATTACCCACAGTTAAAACTTACTTTGACACCAAAAATCTGAAAAGATTTCTTGAATCTAGTGTTTAGAACGTACATTGTGGACTGTGTTAATCAGCTGTCTGCGAGTCTGATAAGGTCAGCTGAGATGTCCCATTGCACTAAGCAGAAGCAGCCTTCAGTCACTGAAATTCAGTGACTGAAATCTCGCTGCTACGTCGGCAGCGCAGCCTCCCTCTTCCAGCACCTGCAGTGCACTACAGCCCTGACCGAGACAGGGACAGCCCTTTAAAAGCACAGGAATCCACTGCCAGTCTCTATGCAAATGTGTCAAACTATAGACAGTTACTGTTCACCCTCAATATTTATGATGTTGACTGAAGAGGTGGACTAGCTTACGGAAATGATAAATAAAAAGTGAGGTAGACTTGTCTTCTGTGGAATTTTTTCCAGTTTAGTCAAATGGAGCTCCCTGCCTCTTCTTGGCGTCTGTCAGAAAATTACAAGCCAGGGTAAATTGGGACTCTGTTTTAGCACTTCATTGTGATGCATCATTTAAAAGGTATGACAGCTTTGCACTTTTCCAGTAATACCAGGAAAATGGGGAAAGGTTATACTTAGGCTTAGTAAACAGGATTTTGGTTCACCATTTGTTCTCCAAACCAAAACAGAAAGAAAGAGAAGGAATTTTGAACAGCTCTCCAATATAGGAAGCTGTTTAGCTTCCACAAATGACTTTTAGGTGGTACATCCCACAGTATCAGGGAGAGCAAGGGAGAGGAAGCGAAGAAAAAGAAATAATTTACCATTGTGTGAGACCCAGATCACTGAAGAATAACATAAAACATAGGAAAAATACTAGTGCTCATACACAGAGGCACAAGGGACCTCAGCAGAGCCTCTTACAGCAATGGTGCTCATTCGCACTCAGTGGAGCTCACCAACATTCATGTGAGAGGCAGGTAATAGTAACAGCTGAGTTCCCAAAGCACACTCTTAATGAAGAAACAGAGAGGAAAAACAGAAATCCTCCCCTCCACCCATAAGAGGACTTAGAGTGTTGTCTGGAAGGTAGTGGAGGGGTCAACTTGCTCAGCTAGCAAAACACCTCTATCCCACAGCAAACATACGTCCCACAGGCAGATGTGTCCTTAGAGTCTGATCCAGCATGAGGACCATCTCACAATGAGAAACACAAGCCCACAAACACTTTCCTCTTGAGGAAAACTTCAAGAAGCTGGCTCTGTCAAGGCTCAGTAGGGCAAGTGGGGCAGACTTGGAACTGTCTGGAATGTCTGAGACTTGCACAAAATGTCCCAGTGGAGTGCCTTTGGCACATGGGCTGAGGTTTGCCACCGTTTCGGTGAACATCACTTCACAATACATAGTCTCACTAATAGGTCTATAGCATATAAAGAACTCAGGGAATCCTTGTTTCAAAAAATCTTTTAATCCTGCAGTTGAGCAAATGAAATGTTACATTGTTTATATAAAGACATATTTAATAATAACATAGAAAACCAGATTTAACAGATATGTACAGTTGAATTAAATGTTTGATCCTTATCATTAGACTAAGAAATAATCCAAGAGAGAGTTCATAGTTTTACTTACTTAATGAACAAAGTATACTTTCATTGTGACACGTGCCCCACTTCATTATACCAGGCAAAAGGGATAAAGCATTGAACCTTTCCTTCAAAGAATGACTTTTTTAAGTAGAAGAACATAGATAATATATGAAGGTCCTTTGACTCCCACTTCACTGCTGCATTGAATTTGAATTTCTCGCCTTCTTACTCAAGTTCCCACACAAGTCCTTCCCTCTCTGTTTATCCAGCTTTGCTCCTTGCCACAACAGTGATGTCTCTGCTAAACCAATGTTAGGCTTGATGTCCTACCGCTTGCTTTCTACAGCCATGCTGTTCTCCACTAATTCCCTTTAACTTGATGGATAGTGTGCCCTTGCTTAGATGGTTTGCCAAGTCAAGGCTCCCTCCTCATTCATCTCCCTTTTTGAGATCTGCTTCCATCATGAAGACTATGAGAAATTACTTTTTTCACTTATGCAAGCATCATTCAAAGACAGAAATAATTACCAGGACCTTTTTATGTTTTAAAAACCCAGCATATAGAAGAATGACCTAGAGAGATTAATAAATTCATTTAAAAACTGTAAAATTCGCAGCTGCTCACTGAGCAAGAAGGTACCCTTCTAAGGTAGTTAAGGTCTACATACAAGTTTGAAAACCTCTCTAGATGCATCTGACCATTTGGATACTGCGCGAAGATGCCAGGAAATACTACCTATCCTTCTGAAATACCATTTTCATTTGTCTTCTCTTTGACCCAAGGAAAATAGTTACCATTAATTTGTTTGACAGCTGACAAAGTAAGTCTGAATTGTTTTGGTCACTCGTTACATGAGTAATCCATCAACAAAGTCTACATAGCTGTTTCTGTGATCCTATTCTCATTCAGGTCCATAGGTTTCTTCCAGCTCATTTCAGTAAGTAATGGATTCAGACTGCAAAGTGGGACTACACCAATTAGAATTGCACACATTTTGATTTGTTTATGAAGCAACAAAGCACATGGTGTATCCATAACATATTTTATGTGGTAAAACTGTTATGTATAGAGCAGAAGACCTGTAGTAAACTAACATCTTGCAGTTATATTACTGCATAAATTGGGGTAAGAGGAAATTCAATAAGCTTGGGTGTGAATTTTTAAAATTGAATGCCAAAAGTGATTATATGAGTCCTGTTTTCAAAAACATTGACTCTCTACAGTGCCTATTGACTTTAGCAGTATTTTCAGGGCAGAACAGTTCTTAGATTAAACCAAGTTAACATTCAATGACATCTTGCTTCCTCTCTTGTTGGCAATAAGAATATAAATAAGGCACATTGTGAGTATAACAAGTGTTTGTTCAATTTCTCAGTGATCAGCTTGCAAGTTTTTTTAAAGCATTGAGTAGGTCAAACCTTCATGCTAAACTGGTTGTGATGGTCCTCTCACAAAACTGAAGTCTCAGTGAGACTCAGTGTTCTCCATTCAGGGAATTATCACACTTGCCTTTTCCCAATGAACCACTGTGCCCAATTAACAACGGTTGACTAAGAACAGATCTTTTCAGTTTGCAGACTCTGCTTTACAACTGATTCATCATATTTGGGTTGTTCATTTTTATCCTTGAGAATTGTGCATTCACTTTATATTCTTAATTCATACTCTCCCTCTCTTTTTTTTTTTGATAATACATTGCAACTTATTAAATATAAGATTTTAAAACAAGAGAATGAAGCAAAATTAACATCATCTTTGTGGCTGGTGAAAAAAGGAATGTGATTTTGTATGCGACTGCCTGGGTACACACAATTTCTATACCATTCAGATGAGACAGATAAAGAAATATGGTGTTTATTTGCAGTGACGTGGGAAAGATTCTGGGATATGTTTGCATGATTTCTATAATTAGCTTTAGCCCATAAGCAGTGGAAAATCAGATCCACAAAGTTGTCATACCTGATGAAGGAGTAGCAGTATGTTTAAGTGTGTTTTTCAAGTACAAAGAAAACATTACTATTGATGACAATAGTATTTGTATGGTGTCACAGTTCGAGTGACATGCATGTTTCCTGCTTTTAGCTATCATAAGTTAGTTTAAATTAGTCTATGCTTCTGCCCTAATTTCTAGAGACATTCCAAACAATTCATGCCTTCCAAATATACAGAGGAACAAGTGCCTACTGGCGGTGCTTTTTTTCTGTACTGACTATTGAGGGAACCTGGACAATGAGGTTGGTCTAGGATCCAGATTCACCTCACCTAACATTGGTTATCTTACACTTGTGCATCTGGTCTATTCTAGTCATCCACCTCCCCTTATAGTCACTGCAGAGAGATAAAATGCATTCAGCAGATTATTCATCCCATCTTAAATTAAGTGCCTGAAACAGATGGGACAAAACAACCTTTGGATATGCCTGTTTCTCTCAATTCTCTTCAAGTGAACAGAGGAAATCAGAAGACCCCTCTCAGCCCAGATACCTAACTTTTAAATGGCTGAAGTTACATAAATGTGACCCTACCCTCAGAAGCAAACAGTACATTTATATAACAAAATAATGAGCCTAGACAATGAAATGGAAGAACTTGAACACCAAGTACAGAATATGAAAGGGGATGGGATGAGGATGATAGAAACTGGGGAATAACAGTCACTGTTGCAACACAGAACCAAAGGGCATACAGGGATGCATGAAAGGCAGGAATGCAGGTCATAAGACAGCAATATATATTGCTGATTTGATAAGACTCTAAAATTACGAAAGAGAGCATGGACAAAACAGAAATGGTTTTGTTCAAAATCTCTTATTAACAATCTCAAAGAAATCATGCAAGGCCTAACTACTAGACAGCCCCAGGGATGTAACCATCTGGTTACATGCATAGAGAACTTCAATGCTACTAGAGAATTGCCTAATAAAGCCTTTGAAAACCATGACATTATGGGAAGAATTATCTTTCCAGATATGAGATAGAGAACAAATGTTCATTATCATGATAGGGGTCCAGTTAGTATTACAGCCAGTAGGTTTCTAGGCCAAATACACAGAGAGCAATATTCGGACTACTTACTGTGGCACTTCAACAAACTCTGTGTCTATTGCAGCATCTAATTCTAGAGTGAAACGAGTAATTCAGCACACTGCTACCCAGAGCTTCCAAAAACCTGCTGCCCCTCCAAGTCAATGAAAAGAAAGAGGTTGTCCAGTCAAGACAGTTTGCTGTCAGTGCCAAACACATAATGCGCTCTTACCTGGATTTTGCATCTTCACTGCTTCCAGTACCAAGTCTAGCTGGTGGTCTCAAGCAGGCTCCTCATGGACAATTGTCCCCACCAGAGGAACCATAACCACAGTTAAAATTAACTGATGTCATTTCGGACAGTTCCTGTGGGCACACAGCAGGCTGAATGGGTGGTGAAATGGAAGTCTTAGTTAAGATAACCCCTCCATACCTCCTCTGTGTACTTAGACAAAGTAGATCAAACTACTAGTTCTCATTAGGGGCATCATCATCATCACCATCAAATTGTAGGGGTACACTGGTGAGGTAATAAAAAGGTTTGTTGCTGATACCACTATTTTCTAAGTAGGCTGAAATCTGCCTCCAACTAACTGGGACCTGTGACAGGCAATAAACAGGAAAAAACACTAGAAGTCATTCTTNTATCTCATACTTGGGAGCAAATTTACAGTATCAAATGAATTTATATATATATACACATATATATATGTGTGTATATATATATACACTCATATATATATACATGTGTATATATATATAAATGCAGTCAGACAATTGCCTAGAGCTGCCAGTATTAAGTCTGGTTGTTGGGTTTTGTCATTATGAGCGCCTGAGAGACTCTTCTATTTTTAGTCTGCCTAGTGTACAACATCTTCTATCACAGCTACTCCAAAAATTTCTTTGGTGTTATTCTGGTTTTGTAGCTTTGAGACGAAGGCAAGCTTCTCTTCCTTCAATGGG